>MU768445.1:4320-14440 GCA_026770625.1 Nicotiana glauca
TGAGTGTTCATGATTAATAAAGTGAGTCGGTAAATTTGTATGAAGCATAAACAGAAGGGATTCCATCAATAGGGGAAGTCATTACCTTAGCTTGTTTCTCATATTTATCTACAACCTTAGTTATTTAGTTATAGATTGGTAGTTTTCTACAATTTTAGTTTATAAAGAAACGTCAACTGTGATTCAAAAGTATTTGGAAGCTGGGTCTAAAGAATTGAGTGGGTCTAAAGGTAGCAGTTGTTAGGTTGACTCTCTGCGGATTCGACCCTGGGCGTAATACTCGGGTTTTATTTGCAACGTCCGCAGAATCCTATTTAGAGGATATAATTGGGCGTGATCATTGGTATCCTGCAGTTTGTATTGCCACTGTTGCAGGAAGGTTTATTCCGTTCTATCCTGGGAGGAATTAATCCATTACCTTGGCAGCGTGTGATGGGATTAAAATTTCTTAAGGACACACAAGAAACTTGTGGACTCGGAATATTTCTGATTCTCTACTATTTTTAAATTTCTTTATTTCTCCTAATAGTTTTTCTGATTTTTGGTTTAGCACAGTAATACTCACAATATATAGCTAGCACCTAATTGTTGGTAGTAGTGTAAAGCTGACCAAACCTACTTCTTCATACAAATTAAAAATATATGTTGATCCTTTGGTTTTCTTCACGCTATATGTATTTCTAGGTCAGTCCTACAACGTTGTTCGAATCAGTTTCTTACAAAGTTACTGAAGGTAGTTTTGAGAATGGAGAAGGAGAAAGATTATGACTTGCTGTCAACCTTTTTTGTTCTCAATATAGAGCTCAAAATGACTTTTCATATGACTTATCATCAATAATTACAATAAATAAATAATAGTTAATATATCATTCAAGATTGCAAGAATCAATGTCCCCACGTAATTCAAAAAAATGTTCCAATTGCATTTTCATATTCTCATACATTGAATGTTGAAAAGATGTCCACTAGGTTAATAAATTTATTTAAATCTATATTTACATTTCTGTACAAAAGTGATGTAGAAATAATGTTTGTTTGAAGGGAAAAATTGTTATACAACGCCATTTTAGCCTTTTAACTTTTTAACTTTGACTTAAGGTCTTCACACTTATAATATAGTATACAGACCTCCATCTTATTTAGTAATTTGTTCCTTTCTGTCCTACAAAGAGTTTGATATCTTTATATATTAATCTTTACATTCTCAAATTGGATACTACATGCCCCATTGGATAGAAAAACTTATCTTCGGATTTTTGTATTGAGGAGTAAGGGCATCTTGTAATTCATGAACATTTTGCATTTGTTGTGTCAAAATTCTTTCCTTTTTAGTTTCTGTGTCAAATACTTTCTAAGAAATTAGAATGAAAACGAGCCATCCACCTGAAAAATGTCCACTCCGGCCACTATATCACAAATTCAGTCCAACTATTACATTATAGACGGAGCATAAGCTTCCCATTTTTCTGCTGCAGCTGCTGCTGTTATATGGTTGCTTCTGCACTTATTTCTGAAGCCCATATCTGCCACAGTGAACTTGAGAAGCACGGATACACTTTTTAGGCTCATGGCAATGAAAAATAAATCAAAAATCAATTTCTAGGTAAATATTTCCAACCATGAATTGTCATGTAATTGTAGATGCTTTATCCATTTAATTGTGTATTTCTCCTTGCTGCTCTTTAATATACGTACAATGCATTTTCCCCCTGATTTTGCATTTTTAGATTTCCTTCTTTAGATGCATTAATATTTGTTTCAATTATGTATTCATTTTTTTGACGACCCAAAGGGTCATCACTTGTTTTTCTCTCTTTTCCGCGCTTCCGAGGCCTTGAAAACCTCATTTTTACTTGTCTCGATTTGCGTGCACAATCCGGGCGCGTAGCCGGAAAGATTATATGTTAAATTCTGTGAAAAACTTCAAAATGTGGCCTTAAAGTGATTAAAGTTGACTTCGATCAACATTTTTGGTAAAGGGAACCGGACCCGTGATTTGACGGTGCCGGAGAGTCCGTAGAAAAATATGGGATTTGGGCATGTGCCCGGAGTCGAATTCCGAGGTCTATAGCCCGAGAAAGGAATTTTTCTGTGAAATTATTTTTCTGAAATTATTATGGAAAAAGGAAATGAAAATTGATTAAAAGACTGTGGTATCAGGCTCGTATTTTTGTTCCGACGCTCGGTACAAGTCTAATATATGGTTTAAGCGCTTTTTTTAAAGTTTGGTCGAAATCGGACGTCATTTGACGTGTTTCGGACCTAAATATCAAAAGTTTGAAGTTTATGAAGTTAGAATGAAAAAAATGATGATTTTGGGGTTTGATTCAATGATTTTGATGTTATTTTGGCAGTTTGATCGCTCGAGTAAGTTCGTAGGATGTTGTTAAGTTAGTGTGTGTGATTGGTTAGGAGCCCCGAGGGCTCAGGAGTGTTTTTGGAGGTGTTCGGGGTGGTTTTGGACTTAGGATGATATCAAATTTTCTACAATTTTTACAGAGGGATTTTCTTCATCGCGTTCGCATTGGTACCCTCACGTTCGTGTAGCTCTGTGTCACGACCCAATTCCCACCTGGTCGTGATGACGACTCTCGTGAAGACAAGGCCAACCAACAGAACAATCACACCTTATTTTATCAGACATTTAGCATGTACAAGTCTAAAATACGGATAATGTATTCATAAATGCGGAATAAAAGTAATAAACAGGGATACAATCCCGAATCTAGCCCGAATTGGGGTGTCACAAATCACGAGCTACTACAGAGTTTACTAAAATACTACTAGTCTGGAACTAGGAATGTGGTCCGAAGATAAATGAAAATACAGAAGATAAGGAAGAAACGGGGCTGTGGACGTCGACAGCTACCTCGTCTCTCCTGGTCCGCCTGGTCTGGAAGGAAATCAGCGCTCAAGAACGAACTTTGCTATGCCTGTATTTGCACACATGGTGGAGGGAGTAATGTGAGTATTCCGACCCAGTGAGTAATAAAAATAAATAACGACTGAGAACATAAAATCCCATGAAGGCACAAATAATGCTATCTCAAGCAGTAAAATCAGATAAACAGTAAAACCAGTGGAATATAGTAGGAAATCTCTGTGAAAACAATTAAAATATATATTCTCAACCAGCAAGAAATGCTCAAAAACCTGCCCCTCGGGCGCAATGTCAAACTCTCCGCACAGTATCAGCCCCCGCTGGCTCAGTATCAATCACACAGTACAACATCAGCTCCTCGGGCTCACTCTCAATCACATGGGTACTCGCGCTTACTGTAGGTGTGCAGACTCCGGAGGGGCTCTACAACCCAAGCGCTATCAATAAGGCCTAAAAACCTGAACATATCAATATGAGGCCTGAAAGCCTGCTCATAATACACTCGAGGCCTGAAAGCATCCTCACATATCACTCGAGGCCTGAAAGCCTCCTCACATATCACTGGAGGCCTGAAAGCCTCCTCACATCACTCATCATATCCTCACATATGGCCCTTGGCCTCCATCGGTCCAAAAATATTCAAAAACCCCTCGGGCATCAGTAAAACAATAATACTCAGCTCAAACAATAGTTCAAATATCAGTTAAAACTCCAAGTTTGAGTAAAATATAGCTGAGTTCATGAAACAATATAAATCACATGGACTGAGTTCAAATAATATTTCAAATAGTGAGGAAAATAGTGATGATAGTTCATAAGGAGTTCAAACAGTCGGCAATAAGCCCCAAGTATGGCACTAAGCCCAAATCATAGTGAAAAGAAACAACAAGTCCTAGCCAATACGCGGTAAAATATCATCCGGACTGGACCAAGTCACAATCCCCAATAGTAAAAGACCCCGCGCTCGACATTGAATGCGTGTCTCATCTCAACACAATACCATGTTGTACAAATTCGGGGTCTCAAACCATCAGGACATCATTTAAAGTCATTACTTACCTCTAGCCGGTCAAAAGCCTATCTCGATATGCCTTTTCCTCTCGAATCGACCTCCTCGTACGTCAAATCTAACCAAAACCACACGGAATACGTCACAATAGGCTAATGAATCATAACCCAATCAAAAAGACTCGAAAAATATCAAAAATCACGAAGTTGGCAAAATCCGAGCCCCGGGCCCACTTCTCGAAAAATTACAAAATCTACATCACCGGATTCCTCGTCTCGCCACGAGTCTATACATATCAAGTTTATCAAAATCGGAGTCCATTTGACCCTTCAATTCCCATTTTTAAATACCCAAGTTTCCAAGCCCAAGCTTCACTCTCTTTTGATGAATTTCAGCCCATTTTCATGTTAAATCTATTATAATTTCATACATTTAGGTTAAGGGACTTACCTCCAACCACACCTAGTCGAAATCCCCCTTCAGATCCGTCCAATAGCTCTCAAGCTCGTTTAAAAATGGTGGAAATAACATAACCCTCGCGGAACAAAAATGAATATAAAACTTCTACTGGCTTCAGGGGTTACCGCTTCTGCGGTCCCCACGCCCACTTCCGTGTAACCGCTTCTACGATTTTTGTCCGCTTAAGAAGAATTTCATTAAATCTCAAGGGCCGCTTCTGTGACACCACTTTCTGCTTCTGCGGAACCTCACTTCCAGGCCCAAACCGCTTCTGCGGTGACTTTTCCGCTCATGCGAATCCGCTTTTGCGGATACATTTCCCCTTCTGCGGAAATTGCTTAATCTCACCCTCTTTCGCACCTACGATGCCTTCTCCGCTTCTGCGCAACTGCATCTGCGGTTTCCTTTCCGCAGATGCGAAAATACCTGCTGCAGCCAAGAACCTGCAATTTCCAACTTCAAATTCCTTCCGATTGCCACTCGAAATCACCTCGAGGCCCTCAGGACCTCAACCAAAAGCACCAACACATCCCAAAACATTATTCAAACTTTCTCCCGTCAATGAAACACCTCAACTAACACCAAAATCATCGAATTACATCAGATTCAAGCCTAAGTTTCTTAAAAACTTTCAGAATATGCATTCGATCAAAAACCCGTCCAAAACACATCCGAATGATCTGAAATTTTGCACACATATCCAAAATCACCTAAAGAAGCTAGATCAACTCTCAGAATTCCATTCCGACCCTCGAATCAAAATCTCACCTATCAACCGGAATTCGCCAAAATACTAACTTCGCCAATTCAATCCTAATTCTACACTGGACCTCCACAATTACTTTCGATCGCACTCCTAAGTCACAAATCATCCCCCGAAGCTAATTGAATCACCGGAAATCACATCCGATCCCTCTAACTAAATAGTCAACTTCCGGTTGACTTTTCCAAAACAAGCTTTCCTTAAAGAGACTAAGTGTCTCATTTCCATCTAAAACCAATCCAATTCGACTCGATCACCTCAAATACCGATAATGAAGCATAGAGAAACATAAGATGAGGGAAACACGGTGGTAACTCACGTGACGACGGGCCGGGTCGTGACATCCTCCCCAACTAAAACAAACGCTCGTCCTCGAGCGGGTCAAGAAACATACCCGGAGCCTCAAACAAGTGAGGATATCTGCTCCGCATCTCCCGCTTGGTCTCCCAAGTAGCCTCCTCCACGGGCCGACCTCTCCACTACACCTTCACTGAAGCTATATCCTTTGACCTCAACTTTCGAATCTGACGACCCAAGATAGCCACTAGCTCTATATCATATGTCAAACCATCATCCAACTGAACCATGCTAAAGTCCAACACATGAGACGGGTCCCCAACATACTTCTGGAGCATAGATACATGAAATACCGGATGCACGCTAGACAAGCTGGGTGGAAAAGCAAGCTCATAAGCAACCTCTCCGATCCTCCTAAGTATCTCAAAAGGCCCAATTAACCGCGGACTCAGCTTCCCTTTCTTTCCAAACCGCATAACGCCATTCATGGGTGAAACCTTCAACAAGACCTTCTCACCTACCATATAAGACACATCTCGAACCTTCCGGTGCGCATAACTCTTCTAACGCGACTGTGTTGTATGAAGCCTCTCCTGAATCAGCTTCACCTTCTCGAAAGCATCCTGAACCATCTCTGTCCCCAATAACCTAGCCTCACTGGGCTCGAACCATCCAACAGGAGATCTGTCACACCTCCTTTTTACGCTACCCGCGCCCCGCGAAGGGCGTGGTAAAGGGAGTTTTTCTAATTAAAGGACAATCGAAACGGGATTTATTATTAAGATTCAGAGTCGCCACTTGGGAGATTAATGGTGTCCCAAGTCACCGGTTGAATCCCGAATCGAGGAAAAGATTGACTCTATATTATAGTCTGAGTAGCAGAAATCCGGATAAGGAATTCTGTTAACCCGGGAGAAGGTGTTAGGCATTTCCAAGTTCCGTAGTTCTAGCACGGTCGTTCAACTGTCATATTTGGCTTATTTATCTGATTTGTAACTTGCTTTAACTTATGTGCAAATTTTAACTTTTAACCGCTTTTGATATTATTATTATTATTTTAACAAAGAATTGCAACGTTGTGAAAACGTATCTCAAACCGCGTCACATCAATGTACCCGGGGTTATCAACACATTTCGACTCCGTTGAGATTTGGATTTGGTTCACATAAATGTGCACCCGTGTTTAAGAAAGTAGATTATTTAAAAGCACGCCTAAAGTGACTAACGCATTATTACCTTTGGGGAGGGCCGTGAAATTCACTAAACGGCTCATCCCGAATTCTAGGTATTTTTAATAAATGCACATTTATGAGGGCTCCGCGATTTATATTTTATTTGGCGAGGCTCGTCTCATTTATTTTAAAAGGACGTCCTAACTAAAATTCGGGAGGGCCATGAACTATAATTACCTAATATGGCACTCCTCAAGCAAGCTACGATATTCAATTTTTTTTTTATTTTATAACTAATTCTGAGATTATTGTAAAATCAATCATTGTCCTATTGCGGAGAAAAGAGGATTTTAGCTGATAACATTTAAATCAATTATATGCAAATCATTATCCAAAGATAAACCATCAATTACAATCAATCATTATAACCTATCTCGTAACCCATTATTCTTCCTAATCTGCATTTTTAAAAGCAATAGATGGACTCGCCCATTGTTAATAGCAAAATACCAATAACTCTGTTCTAAATTTTCAAATCAGATGAGACCAAAAGTGGAATATTCAATATCATACTGACTCCATTTTCTATAAGCATTGGGAAGATGTTCCTAAATGACACATCAGGCAATCAAACAGAACGGAGAGTTATTTAATCAACGGGAAAAAGCAAATCAAGTAATGTAATTCCAATTGAACACAAAATTTTTGTCCTTAAGGTAACACAAGCAAGCAAGGATCCGCTCCAATCTTTTCATTCGAACAACATCAATGGGAGAGTAGAGGATTTTGACAAATCTGAAGGCACTTGGTTATATACCAATATCATTTTCAGTGGGAAAAGGCTCAAAAGATGCAATTAAATATTTTCTCCGCAATATCCCTCACATTTTTGTAGTCAAACCCATGAAACAATTTTGGTTTCACTATTTTAGCACCTTGGAAGCCAAAATGGAATTTAGCTTACAATTTATTGATTAATGTAGCCAAAATTCCAGCAATATCATGGACATAAAAGCTTAATAGTTCTCAAAAAACAAATTTATGCTTTTCCCTTAATTCGTGCATTAGTTTAACACATAAAGAGTAATTGAAAGCAGAGCCAAATATACAATCAATCATTGGAGAACATTTTAAACACATGAATAAACTACTACAACATTATAAAAATACAACATGCCAAAACAGTGATTACATGACTTTTTAAAGTTGAATGGATACCTTGGCAGTAGTAGCAATATCTCAAGAATAGAAACATAAAGACTAAAAATCACATACAATTATAGACTAAAGAAGCTTGGTAAAATCTTTCTGATTAAGGAATCCAATAACAAAAAGTACACTAAAAATGGAGACAGTAAAACGGCACTTCAACAGTGGAAGTCCGATTGAAATATTAATAGCAATAAGAGCCTCGACCAGAGAAACCTTTAGTGATCTCGAACCCCACAACCTCGTCCCAATGCTTTCCGGTTTAGTAGGGACTTGAAATTTCCAAATGGAAATCATCAATCTGGACTGTTTTTTAGTCTAAGAGTGCGCCGGAGTTGACCAGTTGAACTGAATTACAAAGCGACTTATGAAAAATGCAAAAATTTCCATCACTGTTTTCGTTTACTTCCTTCCCTCTCAATTATGACTAAATGAAAATGTTGTTGAACTACTAAATCATAACTTTGGCAAACATGAGATGGTTATGAGGGAATTCCCTATTGAAACAAATACACATGCCAACTAATTCACTTTCTGTCAAGTATTAAATATCATACGTTCTAGCTTAACTACACAAGGCTCATATATATATGCTTGACATTGAGAAATAAATAAGAAACACATCAATTAGCTCTAACAAAACTGAAACTAAACTAAAGGATTTGAACATGTGGAAGCCATAATTAGAACTCCAGATTTTATTTCACTTCAATATCAAGAAATATATACCTGGAAATAGAAAGGGAAAATAAGGTGAAGAAACAGTAGACAACAGCTGAACAGCAGTATCAATGCAATCAGTGACCTCACAGCAGCTTGAAACCCAGACCAAAACTCAACAGAACAGTGATCCAATCAACAAAATTAAACCAGCTCTTTCAATACCAAGTTCAATCTTTAGAATTTTTATCTCTCTTCAAACTCTCTTTCTATTTCTAAATTTTTAGAAGTCTTTTTTTTTTCCAGTATTTTCAGAACCTCTCTTATAGGCATTCCTTTAGTGCCTTTTTCCACTGCTAATCTTATTTGCTATTTTATATTAACCCATTATCCTAGTGCTAATTAATTATCGTTAGTGCACATTTTAACTCCTTAAAATCAGGATTTAGTGAAGTTCCTATTACCTCCATTATCTCCATATTATATACTTTCTAGGTTGACCCCTAAGCTTGTGCTAATTACCCCTTAAACTATCCTGAGAATTACCCCTGAAACCCTGTGAATTATTGAAATATACCCCTGACAACCCCTGTGATTTATTGAACTACTGTTCTACTACCTCAACTGATCCCTTTAACATGTATTAAACCTTCAGCTATAACCAATTGACCTAAATATAAACCGAAACACCAATTAACCTGAACTAATTCCTAATTAATCACTAAACTGAATCTACAGCAGCTATAACCAATTTAACTTATCAGATTCAATCAAAAGTTCAAGCTAGAACTCAAATCAGATTAAATGGCATCAAAATAAGGACAATGATTCAAGACAATGATCGGACTGGACTATTAAGGTCAAAAATTGATTCACACACATAAATGGGAATAACTAACTATATTGGGAACAAATCACAATTAAACTTTAGACAAAAATGAATGAGCCCTGTAAATACACTGACCAACTGGACTCGGGCAAACATGACAGACAACACAGCTGAAGACAATTTGAACCAAAGTAACAGTAAATAATTTATACAAAGAACTTATTGAACTGCCTAACTCGAGGTTTTTAACAATACAAAGAAGAAGACAAAGTCCAAAGTTAAAAATAGAACATTAAATTCTTAACGGAGTGAAGAAAATGGGTAGAAGATGAACTCAATGAATGAAAAAAAAACTAACAGAAAAGAGAAATAAAACGGAAACCTACCAGTTTTAACAAGGGCTGGGTTCGATCTTTCACCCTTGTGAATTTGGGGCCAAGACAGACCCTAGTCGAGTGTTCTTGAACGAGAACACTCAACTAGGGTCGATTTTGACCTCAAATCCTGAAACAACATTTCGCCCTTTTCTTGAAAATTCTTGCCTCGAAAGTTTCCAAGAACATTCGAGGGTAAACAAACACGGTCCATGGAAGAAAGAGTTGAGGTAGTTACGGGGTGTGATTTTGGGGTGGATTGGACGACCTAGGATTTTTGCTCGAATCGAATCGAAGATTCGAGACGTTTGGTGATGATTTGAGTTTAACGGACCATGGATTTGGGTTGAGGGGGTCAAGGTGCTCTAGGGGTGTTAGTTTGGTGGTCATCGGCGTTGTTGCCGCCGGGTTTCAGGCGGTGGAGAAGGGGAGGATTTGGGGGCGGCTTGGCTAGGGTTCTTCGTCTC
>MU768445.1:47217-68873 GCA_026770625.1 Nicotiana glauca
CAAAAATTGATTCACACACATACATGGGAATAACTAACTATATTGGGAACAAATCACAATTAAACTTTAGACAAAAATGAATGAGCCCTGTAAATACACTGACCAACTGGACTCAGGCAAACATGACAGACAACACAGCTGAAGACAATTTGAACCAATAGTAACAGTAAACAATTTATAAAAAGAACTTATTGAACTGCCTAACTCGAGGTTTTTAACAATACAAAGAAGAAGACAAAGTCCAAAGTTAAAAACAGAACATTCAATTCTTAACGGAGTGAAGAAAATGGGTAGAAGATGAACTCAATGAATGAAAAAAAACAAACAGAAAAGAGAAATAAAACGGAAACCTACCAGTTTTAACGAGGGCTGGGTTCGATCTTTCACTCTTATGAATTTGGGGCCAAGACAGACCCTAGTCGAGTGTTCTTGAACGAGAACACTCAACTAGGGTCGATTTTGACTTCAAATCCTGAAACAACATTTTGCCCTTTGCTTGAAAATTCTTGACTCGAAACTTTCCAGGAACATTCGAGGGTAAACAAACACGGTCCGTGGAAGAAAGAGTTGAGGTAGTTACGGGGTGTGATTTTGGGGTGGATTGGACGACCTAGGGTTTTTGCTCGAATCTTCGATTGAAGATTCGAGACGTTTAGTGATGATTTGAGTTTAACGGACCATGGATTTGGGTTGAGGGGGTCAAGGTGCTCTAGGGGTGTTAGTTTGGTGGTCATCAGCGTTGTTGCCGCTGGATTTCAGGCGGTGGAGAAGGGAGGATTTGGGGGCGGCTTGGCTAGGGTTCTTCGTCTCTGATGAGAGACAATGAACAGGGATATGGGAGGGGGTGTTCGGTTAGGGGGCTGGGTATGATATTAGATTTATAAAGGGGTGGGGTGATTTGATCTCGGCCGTTCGATCAACTAGAATCAATGGTCTGGATTAGTTGATTAATTGAAACGTCGTCGTTTCAATTTCTTTGAGACCGGATCGATCTCTGATAAGAACGGGTCGGGTTATGGAATAAGGTCTTGGACCGTTGGATGAAGAGGGATGAACGGTCGAGATTCGCTGGTCTTGAAACTACGTCGTTTTGGACGTCTGAGAGCTAAAGGTTTGGACCGGGTATGGGATGTATTTTGGACTGGATTGGATGATTTTGTGTATGGCCCAGTCCGATTTTCCTTCTTTATTTCATGTTTTCTTTTTTCTCATATTTTTCCTTTTAATTCCTAATTACAAAAATTCTAAAAATAAATTGTACAACCGGAATTAACTTAAAATACTAATCGATTCCTAATAATAATTATCACACAAAATTCAAGCAATTAAAGATCAAATCACACAATTTGATATTAAATGCTAAAAAAAATGCAAAATTTCATATTTTTGTAAAGCACACCTAATTACTGTTAATTGTAAATTAAATCCTAAATATAAATAGGACATATTTTTCGTTTTGTTTTTCATTAATTTAAACGCACATAATCACGCACATACAAACGCAAGCAATTACCAAAAATATCATAAAAATTCACAAAAATGCACACAATAAAATAGACAATTTTTGTTTTGATTTTGTGGGAGTAATTCATGTGAGGCAAAAATCACGTGCTCACAAGATCTACACTACCTCCCATAGACGCCTCATACGGAGCTATCTGAATGCTCGACTGATAGCTGTTGCTGTAGGCAAACTCTGCAAGCGGCAAAAAATCATCCTATGAACCCCCAAAATCAATAAAACACAGATACGCAACATGTCCTCCAATATCTGAATAGTGCGTACGGACTACCCTTCCATCTGAGGATGGAATACTGCGCTCAACTCTACCTGCGTACCCAACTCCTGCTGAAATACTCTCCAAAATAGAGAAGTGAACTGAGTACCCTTATCTTAGATAATAGACACTGGAACCCCATGCAATCAGACAATCTCCCGGATAAAGATCCCTGCAAGCCGCTCCGAAGAATAAGTAGTACATACTGGAATGAAGTGCGCAGACTTGGTTAGCCGATCTACAATCACCCAAACTGAATCAAACTTCTTCAAAGTCCGAGGGAGACCACTCAAAAAGTCCACAGTAATCCTTTTCCATTTCCACTCAGGAATAACCATACGCTGAAGAACACCGCCCGGTCTCTGATGCTCGTATTTGACCTGCTGACAGTTGAGATATCAAGCTACATACCCCACAATATACTTCTTCATCCTCCTTCATCCTCCTCCAACAATAGTGCTGTCTCAAATCCTGATACATCTTCGCCGCACCTGGATGGATAGAATACCGCGAACTGTGGGCCTCCTCCAATATCAAATCCCGGAGCCCATCCACATTGGGCACACAAACTCGGCCCTGCATCCTCAACACGCCATCACTATCAATAGTCACATCCCTGGCATCATCATGCTGAACCCTATCCTTAAGTACAAGCAAATGTGGATCATCATACTAGCGCTCTCTGATGCGGTCATACAAGGAAGACCGAGAAACTACACAAGCCAACAACTGACTAGGCTTTGAAATATCTAATCTCACCATCCGATTGGCCAAAGCCTGGACATCAACTGCAAATGGCCGCTCCCCAACTGGAATGTACGCCAAGCTACCCATACTGAACGCCTTCCGGCTCAAAGCATCGGCCACTACATTGGCCTTCCCTGGGTGATAAAAAATGGTAATATCATAATCCTTGAGCAACTCTAACCACCTCCGTTGTCTCAAATTAAGATCCTTTTGCTTGAACAGGTGCTGAAGACTGCGATGATTGGTGAATACCTCACATGATACTCCATACAAATAGTGCCTCCAAATCTTCAAAGCATGAACTATAGCAGCCAACTCCAAGTCATGTACATGGTAGTTCTTCTCGTGGGGCTTCAACTGACGAGAAGCGTATGCAATAACTCTACCCTCCTGCATCAATACACATCTGATCCCAACTCTCAAAGCATCACAATACACAGTGTAAGAACGTGAAGCCGATGGCATACCAACACTGGAGCCGTGGTCAAAGCTGTCTTAAGCTTCTGAAAGCTCTCCTTGCACTCATTCGACCACACAAATGGTGCTCCCTTCTGAGTCAACTTGGTCAAGGGCAACGCGATGGAAGAAAATCCCTGAACAAACCGACGATAATACCCTGCCAACTCGAGAAAACTACGGATCTCTGTGGCTGAGGTCGGTCTAGGCCAACTCTGCACCACCTCTATCTTCTTCGGGTCGACCTGATACCCTCGCTGGACACCAGGTCTCCCAAGAAAGCCACTGACCCAAGCCAAAACTCACACTTGGAGAACTTTGCATAAAGCTTCTCCTCCCTCAACCTCTGTAATACCACTCGCAAATGCTGAGCATGCTCCTCCTGGCTACGTGATTACACCAATATATCATCAATAAAAACAATCACGAATGAATCCAGATATGGTTGAAATACACTGTTCATCAAGTGCATGAACGCGGCTGGGGCATTAGTCAGCCCAAAAGACATAACAAGAAACTCATAGTGCCCATATCTAGTCCTGAAAGCCGTCTTCATAATATCTGAATCCTTGATCTTCAGCTGGTGATACCCTGAACGGAGATCAATCTTGGAGAACACCCTCGCTCCCTGGAGCTGGTCAAACAAATCATCAATGCGGGGTAGAAGATAATTGTTCTTCACCGTCACTTTGTTCAATTGCCTGTAGTCAATGCACATTCTCATTGTGCCATCTTTCTTCTTCACAAATAGGACGGTGCACCCCACGGTGACGCACTCGGACGAATGAACCCCTTTTCTAGGAGTTCCTAAAGCTGATCCTTTAGTTCTTTCAACTCTGCTAGTGCCATGCGATACGGAGGAATAGAAATGGGTTGGGTGCTTGACACCAGATCAATACCAAAGTCTATGTCCCTGCCAGGTGGCATGCCCGGAAGGTCTGCTGGAAACACATCAGGGAAGTACCTCACCACGGGAACAGAATCAAGACTAGGAGCCTCAGCTCCAACATCTCTCACAAAAGCCAAATACGATAGGCAACCTTTCCCAACCATCCGCTGGGCCTTTAGGAAGTAAATCGCCCTGCTAGGAACATAGTCATTCATACCACGCCACTCAATCCTCGGAACACCCGGTATGGCCAATGTGACTGTCTTAGCATGACAATTTAAAATAGCATGGCATGGAGATAGCCAATCCATGCCCAGAATAACATCAAAATCTACCATGCTCAACAGCAACAAGTCAACTCGGGTCTCCAGACCCCCAATAGTCACTAAACACGACCGATATACATGGTCTACCATAATAGTATTGCCTACCGGGGTGGATACATGAACAGGTAATGCAAGACACCCCCGGGTCGTACCCAAATGATGAGCAAAATAAGAAGACACATAGGAATAGGTAGATCCGGGATCAAATAAAACTGAGGCATCCCTGTGGCAGACTGAAATAATACCTGTGATAACAGCATCCGAAGCAATAACATCTGACTGGCCTTGAAGAGCATAGAAGTGAGCCTGACCACCACCCGATTGGCCTCCCTCTCTGGGGCGACCCCTAGCTACCTAACCCTCACCCCTAGCTGGCAGGGCGGGTGCTGAAGAAGATGGTCCAGAAGATGAGGGCTGACCCCTCTGCTGAGACTGACTACCACGAAGCCGTCTCCACATGTGCCCAAACTCCCCGCACTCATAACAGCTCCCGGGTGCTGAAGAATGGGACTGAAGGGAACCCCGTGCGCCAGAGTGACTAGCTGATGCACTCGGTCTAGAGGAACCCTGAACAGATGGAGCTCGCGATGAACCCTGTGCCAGAAGAGCGCTAAGAGATTGCTGACTCTGCTGATAACCCTGATGACCCCGACCAAAAGATGACTCATGATACTCAGAGCGGGCTGACGGAGGAGGCCTGAATGAACGACCTCCGCCCTGCTGGAACTGAACCCTAGACGGAGCACCTAAAGCTACCAGAACCTCGAGGCCTCTTGGCCTCCCTCTCCTCTCTGTCCTAACGGCGAGCCGTCTCAATATCACGAGCAATATCAACTACATCCTCAAAGGAAATACCCAGAACCCTCTCTCGGGTCATCTGAACACGAAGGTGATAGTTAAGTCCATCTACAAACCTCTTGATCCTCTCTCTATCGGTCGAAACTATTTAGGAGGCATGGCGGGCTAACTCAAAAAATCTCACCTCATACTGGGTCACAGTCATGTCCCCCTGTCAAAGCCACTCGAACTGCCTACGCAGCTTCTCTCTCTGAGACTGTGGTACCCAGTTCTCCAAAAAGATAGTGGAGAACTCCTACCATGACAAAGGTGCTGCACCTGCCGACCTACACCGCTCATATGCCTCCCACCATGTGAAGGCAACCCCAGTGAACTGAAATGCGGTGAATGCTACTCCACTGGACTCCAAAATCCCTACCGTCCGAAGCATACGCTGACAGTTGTCAAGAAATCCCTGGTCATCCTCGCCCTGAGCACCACTGAAAACTGGAGACTGGAGCCTACTGAATCTCTCGAGATGACACTGCTCATCGTCTCGCATTGCTGGAACCACAAAATCCTGAACTGGTACAACCAGCTGAGCTGGAGCTGCTCCCGGTGTCTGTAACCCTTGCACCACCTGCTCAGGTGTGCGAGCAGTGAGGGTTTGACTGCCTCCCCCTACCTGAGAAGTAGCTGCTGTAGTAATGGTTGAAACTACCTGGTCTAGGCTAGTGCAAACTGATAGTATCTGTGCCAAGGTCTCCTGGAGACCCGGCTGGTGCCTGAACAAGTGCTGGTGGAATGTCTGCAGCTGGGGCCTGATCCTGAGCTGGGGCAACTGGTGGAGCAACAGGTGCTGCCCTCGCGGCTCTGCCTCTACCACGACCACGACCGCGTCCACGACCTCTAGTGCCCTCAATAGGTGGTACCGGTGGTCGTCCGTCCCGTCCTGTAGCGCGGGTCCTCACCATCTGCGAGAGAATAGAACACAAAAGTTTAGTTCTCGGATCAACAAAGTCGCACGACAAGAATTTCAAGAATGTGAATTTTTCCTAAGGGTTCTGCAGCCTCTCGAGGATAAATACAGATGTCCCCGTACTGATCCGCGAGACTCTACTAAACCTGCTCATGACTCGTGAGACCTAGTAACCTAGGCTTTGATACCAACTTGTCACGACCCAATTTCCACCCGGTCGTGATGGCGCCTCTCGTGAAGACAAGGCCAGCCAACGAAACAATCACAACTTATTTTATCAAACATTTAGCATGTACAAGTCTAAAAGACAGATAATGTAATCATAAATGCAGAATAAAAGTGATAAATAAGGATACCATCTCGAATTCAGCCCGAATCAGGGTGTCACAAGTCACGAGCTACTACAGAGTTTACTAAAATACTACAAGTTTGGAATTAGGAACGTAGTCCGAAGATAAATGAAAATACAGAAAATAAGGAAGAAACGGGGCTGTGGACGTCGACAGCTACCTCGTCTCTCCTGGTCCGCCTTGTCTGGAAGGAAATCATCGCTCAGGAACGAACTTTGCTATGCATGTATCTGCACACATGGTGCAGGGAGTAATGTGAGTACTCCGACCCAGTGAGTAATAAAAATAAATAACGACTGAGAACATAAAATCCCATGAAGGCACAAATAATGCTATCTCAAGCTGTAAAATCAGATAAACAGTAAAACCAGTAAAATATAGTAGGAAATCTCTTTGAAAATAGCTAAAATAAATATTCTCAACCAGAAAGAAATGCTCAGAAACCTGCCCCTCGGGCGCAATATCAAACTCCACACAGTATCAGCCCCCGCTGGCTCAGTATCAATCACACAGTACAACATCAGCCCCTCGGGCTCACTCTCAATCACATGGGTACCCGCGCTCACTGTGGGTGTGCAGACTCCGGAGGGGCTCCTACAACCCAAGCGCTATCAATAAGGCCTGAAAGCCTGAACATATCATATGAGGCCTGAAAGCCTGCTCATAATACACTTGAGGCCTGAAAGCCTCCTCACATATCACTCGAGGCCTGAAAGCCTCCTCACATATCACTCGAGGCCTGAAAGCTTCCTCACATCACTCATCATATCCTCACATATGACCTTCGGCCTCCACCAGTCCAAAAATATTCAAAAGCCCCTCGGGCATCAGTAAAACAATAATACTCAGCTCAAACAATAGTTCAAATATCAGTTAAAACTCCAAGTTTGAGTAAAATATAGTTGAGTTCATGAAACAATATAAATCACATGGACTGAGTTCAAATAATATTTCAAATAGTGAGGAAAACAGTGATGATAGTTCATAAGGAGTTCAAATAGTCGGCAATAAGCCCCAAGTATGGCACTAAGCCCAAATCATAGTGAAAAAAACAACAAGTCCTGGCCAATACGCGGTAAAATATCATCCGGACTGGACCAAGTCACAATCCCCAATAGCAAAAGACCCCGCGCTCGACATTGAATGCGTGTCTCATCTCAACACACTACCAAGTTGTGCAAATCTGGGGTCTCAGACCATCAGGACATCATTTAAAGTCATTACTCACCTCTAGCCGGTTAAAAGCCTAGCTCGATATGCCTTTTCCTCTTGAATCGACCTCCTCGTGCGTCAAATCTGACCAAAACCACAAGGAATACGTCACAATAGGCTAATGAATCATAACCCAATCGAAAAGACTCGAAAAATATCAAAAATACGAAGTTGGCAAAACTCGAGCCCTGGGCCCACTTCTCAAAAAATTACAAAATCCACATCACCGTATTTCTCGTCTCGCCACGAGTCTATACATATCAAGTTTATCAAAATCGGAGTCCATTTGACCCTTCAATTCCCATTTTTAAATACCCAAGTTTCCAAGCCCAAGCTTCACTCTCTTTTGATGAATTTCAGCCCATTTTCATGTTAAATCTATTATAATTTCATACATTTAGGTTAAGGGACTTACCTCCAACCACACCTAGTCGAAATCCCCCTTCAGTTCCGTCTAATAGTTCTCAAGCTTGTTTAAAAATGTTTTCCATAACCCTCGCGGAACAAAAATGAATATAAAACTTCTACTGGTTTCAGGTGTTACCGCTTCTGCGGTCCCCACGCCCACTTCCGTGTAACCGCTTCTAAGATTTTTGTCCGCTTAAGCAGAATTTCATTAAATCTCAAGGGTCTCTTCTGCGACACCACTTTTCGCTTCTGTGGAACCTCACTTCCAGGCCCAAACCGCTTCTACGGTGACTTTTCCGCTCATGCGGATCCGCTTTTGCGGATACATTTCCCCTTCTGCGGAACTTGCTCAACCTCACCCTCTTTCGCACCTGCGATGCCTTCTCCGCTTTCGCGCAACCGCATCTGCGGTTTCCTTTCCACAGATGCGGAAATACCTGCTGCAGCCAAGAACTTGCAATTTCCAACTTCAAATTCCTTCCGATTGCCACCCGAAATCACCTCGAGGCCATCGGGACCTCAACCAAAAGCACCAACACATCCCAAAACATTATTCAAACTTTCTCCCGTCATCAAAACACCTCAACTAACACCAAAAACATCGAATTACATCGGATTCAAGCGTAAGTTTCTTAAAAACTTCCGGAATACGCATTCGATCAAAAACCCATCCAAAACACCTCCGAATGATCTGAAATTTTGCACACATATCCAAAATCACCTAGAGAAGCTAGATCAACTCTCAGAATTCCATTCCGACCCTTGGATCAAAATCTCATCTATCAACCGGAATTCGCCAAAATACTAACTTCGCCAATTCAAGCCTAATTCTATACTGGACCTCCAAAATTACTTCCGATCACACTCTTAAGTCACAAATCATCCCCCGAAGCTAATTGAATCACCGGAAATCACATCCGAGCCCACTAACTAAATAGTCAACTTCCAGTTGACTTTTCCAAAACAAGCTTTCCTTAAAGAGACTAAGTATCTCATTTCCATCTAAAACCAATCCAATTCGACTCGATCACCTCAAATACCGATAATGAATCATAGAGAAACATAAGATGAGGAAAACTGGGTGGTAACTCACGTGACGACGGGCCGGGTCATCACATCCTCCGCAACTAAAACAAACGCTCGTCCTCGAGCGGGTCAAGAAACATGCCTGGAGCCTCAAACAAATGAGGATATCTGCTCCGCATCTCCCGCTCGGTCTCCCAAGTAGCCTCCTCCACGGGCCGACCTCTCCACTGTACCTTCACTATCCTTTGACCTCAACTTTCGAATCTAACAACCCAAGATAGCCATTGGCTCTACATCATATGTGAAACCATCATCCAACTGAACCGTGCTAAAGTCCAACACATGAGACAGGTCCCCAACATACTTCCGGAGCATAGATACATGAAATACCGGATGCACGCTAGACAAGCTGGGTGGAAAAACAAGCTCATAAGCAACCTCTCCAATCCTCCTAAGTATCTCAAAAGGACCAATGAACCGCGGACTCAACTTCCCTTTCTTTCCAAACCGCATAACGCCCTTCATGGGTGAAACCTTCAACAAGACCTTCTCACCTACCATATAAGACACATCCCGAACCTTCCGGTGCGCATAACTCTTCTAACGCGACTGTGCTGTATGAAGCCTCTCCTGAATTAGCTTCACCTTTTTATAAGGCATCCTGAACCATCTCTGTCCCTAATAACCTAGCCTCACCGGGCTCGAACCATCCAACACGAGATCTATACTACCTCCCATGCAACGCCTCATACGGAGCCATCTGAATGCTCGACTGATAGCTCTTGTTGTAGGCAAACTCTGCAAGTGGCAAAAAATCATCCTATGAACCCCCAAAATCAATAACATAGACATGCAACATGTCCTCCAATATCTGAATAGTGCGCTCGGACTGCCCGTCCGTCTGAGGATGGAATGCTGTGCTCAACTCTACCTGCGTACCCAACTCCCGCTGAAATACTCTCCAGAATAGAGAAGTGAACTGAGTACCCCTATCTGAGATAATAGACACTGGAACCCCATGCAATCGGACAATCTCCCGGATAAAGATCCCTGCCAGCCGCTCCGAAGAATAAGTAGTACATACTGGAATGAAGTGCGCAGACTTGGTCAGCCGATCCATAATCACCCAAACTGAATCAAACTTCCTCAAAGTCCGAGGGAGACCACTCAAAAAGTCCACAGTAATCCTTTCCCATTTCCACTCGGGAATAACCATACGCTGAAGAACACCGCCCGGTCTCTGATGCTCGTACTTGACCTGCTGACAGTTGAGACATCGAGCTACATACCCCACAATATACTTCTTTATCCTCCTTCATCCTCTTCCAACAATAGTGCTATCTCAAATCCTGATACATCTTCGCGACTCCTGGATGGATAGAATACTGCAAGCTGTGGGCCTCCTCCAATATCAAATCCCGGAGCCCATCCACATTGGGCACACAAATCTGGCCCTACATCCTTAACCCGCCATCACTATCAATAGTCACATCCCTGGCATCATCATGCTGAACCCTGTCCTTAAGTACAAGCAAATGTGGATCATCATATTAGCGCTCTCTGATGCGGTCATACAAGGAAGACCGAGAAACTACACAAGCCAACACCTGACTAGGCTCTAAAATATCTAATCTCACCATCCGATTGGCCAAAGCCTGGACATCAACTGCAAATGGCCACTCTCTAACTGGAATGTACGCCAAGCTACCCATACTAACCTCCTTCCGGCTTAAAGCATCGACCACTACATTGGCCTTCCCCAAGTAATACAAAATGGTAATATCATAATCCTTGAGCAACTCTAACCACCTCCGCTGTCTCAAATTAAGATCCTTTTGCTAGAACAGGTGCTGAAGACCGCGATAATCGGTGAATACCTCACAGGATACTCCATACAAATAGTGCCTCCAAATCTTCAAAGCATGAACTATCGCAGCTAACTCCAAGTCATGTACATGGTAGTTCTTCTCGTGGGGCTTTAACTGACGAGAAGCGTATGCAATAACTTTACTCTCCTGCATCAATACACATCCTATCCCAATTCTCAAAGCATCATAATACACAGTGTAAGAACGTGAAGCTGATGGCAATACCAACACTGAAGCCGTGGTCTGTCTTGAGCTTCTGAAAGCTCTCCTCGCACTCATCCGACCACACAAATGGTGCTCACTTTTGAGTCAACTTGGTCAAGGGCAACGCGATGGAAGAAAATCCCTGAACAAACCGGTGATAATACCCTACCAACCCGAGAAAACTACGAATCTCTGAGGCTGAGGTCAGTCTAGGCCAACTCTACACCACCTCTATCTTCTTCGGGTCGACCTGATTGAAGGAATAACTTGATAATAGACCGAATCGGTATGGTAAAGATATGATTAATTCCTTGTATGTGTTCGAAGTAATGGGTTTTTATAGGCAATTTGCAGCAATGCTCTTGAGTTTTGACGGCTTGCTCACCTATGTTTAGATAGAAGGATTCAGTCCTGCAGTTTAGCTTGTACAAATGGAGTTGGCAGAGATGTTCTTGTTGGGTTTTACCGTAGTTTGAAGATGAGTATATTTCTTATGGATATGCGAAGCATGGAGTGTGTCATGGTTTTTCTTCTAATTGGGATCAATGAAAGTTCTCGACTAGTTGAGTGCGTCGATGTCTACGGTGCGGAAGGGAGATAAAAGTTCTTATGTTATCCGAGGGTGGCATGGTAGATGCGATATATTGTGGATGATTTGAATTTGTGTGTGTAAGGCTCAGTTCAGTTCGGAATGGAAAGTCATTAAATTCTTAAGCGGTATGGGCAGCTGCAGGTGATTTAAGAATCGATCTTCGGTGGATTTGGGTGAATGATCCTCATATGATAAGGAAACGGTGTTTCTAATCATAGTGATTTGACAAGGGTATATGTTTCAGAAAAAGGGCAATGTGATTAAGTTGATGGCACTTTGGTAGTGTTGCAGCATTTTCTTGATAGGTTGACTGTTGATATCTGAGTGTGTTTGATGGCACAGGAGAATTTTAGAATATCTTCGAAGAATGACTGGGAGTTCTCATGTTCAGGCTATGTAGTGGTTGTGGATAGCGTGTATTGGTACCGTTAGCGGTTATTGGGATTGGAGGCCTGAGTGGGTCCTTTTTTGTTGGTATGTTAGATTTTGTATATGATGCTGAGTTGTAGAGTGGTTGTCGCAATGTGGGTTGTTCTAGACTATTGTGCTATGGGCTATGTCGGAAATGCCATTGGTTGCGTGGCGAGGTACATCGGATTATGATATAGTAGAGTGGTTGGTATTCCAGAGATCAGCGGATGGCTGGGAAGGATTGCTTTCCTTAATTAGGTCTTTGTGACGGATGTCAGTATAGAGGATTTTACCATTGATTCAATTCCGGTATTGAGGGACTCTTTTTCAAATGCGTTTCTTGTGGCCGGGCATGTCATCGGGCGAGATTGTGGATTTCAGTATTGATTTGGTGTCAGGCACCGTATTGTACAGCTCCGTTATGAGTTATAGTAGTGGAAGAAGCAACTTCAGGCTTCTTGGTAATGAGTTTGTTGGTAAGCTAATTGGCTACGTATTCAGATTGAGATGGCTTGGTTGGCCCTGAGATGTATTATTGAGGGATAGGTTTAATCTCTCGTTATTGAGCTTGTTAGTGATCTGGGGAGATCTATGAGTTTCTTTTTCGGTGCTGTGAAGCGTTATGATTTTCGGACTGTGGGCATATATAGCGCGGTGCTATCGATATTCATAGTGGAAGTTGAGGGGGGAGGTCCTCAGTTGTGTTTGACTTTTGTAGCTTACAATGCTATATGTAGATATTGTTAGGCACTCAGTATTTTGTTGTAATGAGCAAATTTGACTTGATGTGCATCTCCCTATATGAGATATATGTATGGATTGGGTGGCACGCCGCCATGGGTATGTTATCTGGATCGGGTTGCACGCCGCAACAGTGTGATGTTGAGAAAAGTTTTCCATATGTTTTTTTTGTATGCCTTGCTTCCTGATTTCTAAAGAAAGTCTGTATTAGGTGTTGCTCGGCGAATAGCGCATCGGTTGTGTCCTTTCAGGATTGAATGGTGTATATTACTTGCTTCACCATGTATGTGAGGGATTACTTGGTTTCAGACATCAATCTGTGCGTGGCTGTCTATTTTGAGCATAGTAACTTGAGGTGTTTTATGTGTAACAGTATTGGGATAAGATCGCGCATTGTGGCGAGGCTACGTGGAGAATAGACCCTTCGGGGTAGATTCAAGTATTCTATTTCTATAATGTGGGACGGGGTCCCAGCCTTGTGTTGTGATGGTACTGAGGAGTTTGAGTTACAGCTCTTTTGTTTGAGTCATTTGTCATGATTTGAGTATGTTCAGACCGCCCATCATTGGTGCGTGGATTATGCAAGTTGTGGCTTAGGCCTGTGATGAGGTGTCATATCATCAGAGTGGTGTGTTGAATTCGAGGTGATCGTTGGAGTCATTAATAAATGCAAACAGATGTGATTTCAGCTGATTAGAGGGTCCATATCGAGGTTTGGCCCGGAAATCTGTTGTGGTATTAGTCAACAAGGAAGTGGCTTCATGTATGGGTGACCTGAGGAATGGTTACGGTTTATCGCGTGTTTTATTTATCGTTGGCAGTATATGAAAGTGATGGAATAAGACTTTAGCTAATAAGAGGTTCTGATTTTGAGTATGAATTCGGAAAGTGCAATGTGGTTCTACGGTTTATGGCCTAGATGGACTGTGAAATTTCAGCGAAGTTGTATTATCGGACCCGTGTAAGATAGGGTGACGAAGGATCACCCCGGGTATATGCTTGGTAAGGTCATTTAGCTATTGGTTGGCTTCTAGGACAACTCTGGGCACGCTCGAGGACGAGCGTTTGTCTAAGTTGGGGAGGATGTGACGACCCGGCTCGTTGTCACGTGAGTTACCGACCCGTTTCCCCCATATCATGTTGTTCTATGTTTCAATATCAGTATTTGAGTCGATCGAATAGAATTGAATTGGTTTTAGTTGGAAATGAGACACATAGTCTCTTTGAAGGAAGCTTGTTTTGGAAAAGTCAAACGGAAGTTGACTATATAGTTAGAAGGCTCGGGTGTGAATTTCGGTGATTTGGTTAGCTCTGGGAGGTATTTTTGGCTTAGGAGTGCGATCGGAATTGATTTTGGAGGCTCGGTGTAGAATTAGGCTTGAATTGGCGCAGTTTGAATTTTGGCGAATTCCGGTTGATAGGTGAGATTTTGATCCGAGGGTCGGAATGGAATTCCGAGAGTTTCTGTAGCTTCGTTAGGTGATTTTGGGTATGTATGCAAATTTTTAGGTCATTCGGACATCGTTTGGTTAGGTTTTTGATCGGAAATGCATTTCGGAAGTTCTTGAAGAACTTAGGCTTTGATTTGGTGAAATTTGATGATTTTCATGTTAACGATAGTGTTTTGATGATTGGAGCAAGATTAAATGATGTTATAGGATGTATTGGTATTTTTGGTTGAGGTCCCGGGGGCCTCGGGGTGATTTCGGATGGCTAACGGGATGAAATTTGGGGTTTCAGGACTACTGAAGGATCTGGTATCTGATATTTTCGCTTCTGCGGAAATGGACCGCAGAAGCGGTTCCGCAGAAGCGTAGGAGGAGTCGCAGAAGCGGAAAGTAGACGTTTGGCATTTTTTCGCAGAAGCGGACTACGTTCCGCATAAGCGGTCACCACAGAAGCGGTTATGGACCACAGAAGTGGTCCTGGGCAAAATGAGGGACACCGCAGAAGCAGAAGAAAATCCGCAGAAGTGGAAGTCGCAGAAGCGACATTTGTATCGCAAAAGCGGAAATAGGCCTGGGCAGAAAAGGTTTTTAAGGTGTCATTTTGTTCCGCGAGTTAAGCTATTTTCCTCCATATTTGAACGTCCTTGGGAGCTTTTGGATGGGAATTTCATAGGGATTCAAGAGGAATCGATGTGAGGTAAGAATCTTGGTCTTAAAACATGATTATATTGCGAAATTGGTCTAGAAATTCATGGAAATTGAGCCTAAAATTTATGAACTAGGGCTTGAGTTTTTGACAATTTCAAATTGGAATTCGATAGGTCATTTGAGCTCGGATTTGGGAGTTCTTGGTATGTATGGACTCGTGGCAAGACGAGGAATCCGGTAATGTAAGTTTTATAATTTTTCTAGAAGCAGGCTCGGGGCTCGGGTTTTGCAAATTTCGTGATTTTCGACATTTTTTGAGTCTTTTCGATTGGGTATTGTTCCCTTAGCACATTGTGATACATTCGCTCTGATTTTGGTTAGATTTGACGCGCGTGGAGGCCGGTTTGAGTGGCAAAGGCGTCGCGGGCTAGAGATTTCACCGGTTCGAGGTGAGTAATACTTGTAAATGATATCCTGAGGATTTGAAACCCCGAATTTGCACATTATAGTGTTGTATTGTGGTGACTTGCACATCAGGTATGAGCGTGGGGTAGAGCACCATTGGGGATTGTGACTTGGTCCGTCCCAGTTGTTGATTTTACTGCATGATTGACAGAAACCTACTTGATACTATCATGATTTGGGCCGATTGCCATATTTTGGGCTTCGTGCCGATTATTTGAATCCTTCGGGGATTAATTTTACTGTTTTTGCATTACTGTGCATATTTTTTTAATCTTGGTCCAAGGTTTAAAATACTGTTTTGCAAACTCAGCCATCTTTCTAAGATTTGAAAACTTAAATGATATTTTACTGACATTTTTAGCTGAGAACTGCTATTTTACTATTGCCCAAGGGGCTTATGTGCATTTTTGGATTGAGTATGGATCGGGCTGCGCACCGCAACAGTGTTATGTGTGCATTCTGAACTGTGCATGGATCGGGTTGCACGCCGCAGCGGTGTGATATTAATATTGCGCTTGGGCTGTAAGAGCCCCTCCGGAGTCTGAACCCCCACAGTGAGCGTGGGTACCTAATGGATCGGGCTGTACGCCACAACGGTCATGTGCATTGCATTGCATTCATGCATTCATTCCTGTTTGTACTATGTGGCATGACTTTTAGCACTCATATATCATTGGCATACATGCTATTACTTGCCTTGTTAACCAGATACCCTGGTGTTATATGTTAAGAAGTGTTGTGCCCAAGGGGCTGATTTATGTGCCGACTTGCACTATCTGATATAGCATTCATATGCTTGACTGTTGGAAAAAGGATATTTGAATAAGAGATTTTTAACCGAGCTTGAGATTTTCTAAAGGATTTTCACAGTGTTACGGTTTTACTATTTTTCTCAAAGGGTTGTACAATCTTTTATAGCATTTTGGAGTGCTCATACGTGTTTTCTTATTGCTCAGATATTATTCGTTCTTATTACCACTGTGTTGGAAGTACTCACTTTACTCCTTGCACCTCGCGTGCAGTTGCAGGTATTGTTCACCCGGTAGTGGGTTGATAGCACATTAAAGGTATTGCTATCGTAGCTAAGCAAGGTGACCGCCGACGATTGTGGCACTGAGTTTCTTCTTCTTCTTGATTTCCAGATTTTTATTTTATGTATTATAGACTTTGAAATTGTAATAAAGATCCTTCTAGATGCTCGTGACTTGTGACACCCCGGTCGGACTGAGTTAGGCTATAATGTAGATAATTAATGTTCTTTAAGTGGCATTTTCCATCTATTTATGTTTAGTAAGAGTTAAAGAAACGAATTGGGTTAGTTGGCTGGTCTTGTCTTCACGAGAGATGCCACCACGACCGGGTATGGAGATTGGGTCGTTACAGTAGAGTTATTGCATATGCTTCTCGTCAGTTGAAGCCCCATGAGAAGAACTACCATGTGGACGATTTAGAGTTAGCAACTATAGTCGATGCTCTGAAGATTTTGAGGCACTACTTGTATGGCGTTTCTTGTGAGGTGTATACTAATCATCGCAGCCTTCAGCATCTGTTCAAACAGAAAGATCTTAATTTGAGGTAGCGGAGGTGTCTTGAGTTGCTCAAGGATTATGACATTACTATATTGTATCATCTGGGGAAGGACAATGTAGTAGTCAATGCTTTGAGCCAGAAGGCGGTTAGTATGGGCAGCTTGGCGTATGTTCCAGTTGGGGAGAGGCCCTTTGAAGTTGATGTTCAGGCATTGGCCAATCGGATGGTGAGGTTGGATATTTCAGAGCCGAGTCGGGTGTTGCCTTGCGTGGTTTCTCGGTCCTCCTTGTATGACCGCATCAGAGAGCGCCAGTATGATGATCCACATTTGCTTGTCCTTAAGGACAGAGTTCAGCATGATGATGCCCGAGACGTGACCATTGATAACGATGGTGTGTTGAGGATGTAGGGCCGGATTTGCGTGCCCAATATGGATGGGCTTCGGGAGTTGATACTAGAGGAGGCCTACAGCTCGCGGTACTCCATTCATCCGGGTGCCGCAAAGATGTATCAAGACTTGAGACAACATTACTGGTGGAGGAGGATGAAGAAGGATATTATGAGTTATGTAGCTTGATGTCTCAACTGCCAGCAGGTCAAGTACGAGCATCAGAGGCCGGGCGGTGTTCTTCAGTGTATGGTTATTCTTGAGTGGAAATGGGAGAGGATTACTATGAATTTTGTGAGTGGTCTCCCTCGTACTTTGAGGAAGTTTGATTCACTTTGGGTGATTGTGGATCGGCTGACCAAGTCCGCGCACTTCATTCCAGTATGTAATACTTACTCTTCAGAGTGGCTGGCAGGGATCTTTATTCGGGAGATTGTCAGGTTACATGGAGTTCCAATGTCTATTATCTCGGATAGAGGTACTCAGTTCACTTCTCAGTTCTGGAGGGTATTTCAGCGAGAGCTGGGTACGCAGGTAGAGTTGAGCACAACATTCCATCCTCAGATGGACGGACAGTCCGAGCGCACTATTCAAATTTTGGAGGATATGTTGCGTGCCTGTGTTATTGATTTTGGAGGTTCATGGGATGAGTTTTTGCCGCTTGCAGAGTTTGCCTACAACAACAGTTATTAGTCGAGCATTCAGATGGCCCTGTATGAGGCGTTGTATGGTAGGCGATGTAGATCTCCTGTTGGATGGTTCGAACCCGGCGAGGCTAGATTGTTAGGGACTGAGATGGTTCAGGATGCTCTAGAGAAGGTGAAGTTGATCCAGGAAAGGCTTCGTACAGCACAGTCGTGCCAGAAGAGTTATGCGGACCGGAAAGTTCGTAATGTGTCTTATATGGTAGGTGAGAAGGTCTTGTTAAAGATTTCGCCCATGAAGGGTATTATGCGGCTCGGGAAGAAAGGGAAGCTGAGCCCGAGGTTCATTGGGCTTTTGAGATACTTAGGAGGATTGGAGAGGTGGCATATGAGCTTGCTTTGCCACCCAGCTTGTCTAGTGTGCATTCGGTATTCCATGTATCTATGCTCTGGAAGTATGTTGGGGACCCGTCTCATGTGTTGGACTTAAGCACGGTTCAGTTGGATGGTGATTTGTCATATGATGTGGAGCCGGTGGCTATTTTGGGTCGATAGGTTCGAAAGCCGAGGTCCAAAGATATTGCTTTAGTGAAGGTGCAGTAGAGAGGTAGGCCAGTGGAGGAGGCTACTTGGGAGACCGAGCAGGAGATGCGGAGTAGATATCCCCACCTATTTGAGACTCCAGGTATGTTTCTTGACCCGCTTGAGGATGAGCGTTTGTTTTAGTTGAGGAGGATGTGACGACCTGGCCCGTCGTCACGTGAGTTACCGCCCCGTTTTCCCCATATTATGTTTCTCTATGGTTAAATATCAGCATTTGAGTTGATCGGGTAGAGTTGGATTGGTTTTAGTTGGGAATGAGACACTTAGCCTCTTGGAAGGAAACTTGTTTTGGAAAAGTTAACCGGAAGTTGACTATATAGTTAGAGGGCTCGGATGTGAGTTCTGGTGGTTCGGTTAGTTTCGGGGATTGATTTGTGACTTAGGAGTGCGATCGGAATTGAATTTGGGGGTTCGGTGTAGAATTAGGCTTGAAGTGGCGAAGTTTGAATTTTGGCGGATTCCGGTTGATAGGTGAGATTTTGATCCGAGGGTCGGAATGGAATTCCGAGAGTTGTAGTAGCTTCGTTAGGTGATTTTGGATATATGTGCAAAATTTTAGGTCATTTGGACGTCGTTTGGTCGGGTTTTTAATCGAATGTGAGTTTCGGAAGAATTTGATAAACTTAGGATTGAATGCATGGTGAATTGATGATTTTTGTGTTGTTTGACGTGTTTTGATGATTGGAATAAGTTTGTATGATGTTTTGGGGTAGGTTGGTATTTTTGGTTGAGGTCCCGGGGGTCTCGGGGTGATTTCGGATGATCAAACGGACTATTTTCGGACTTGGAATATGGCAGGTTTTTAGCTGTGTGTTGCAGAAACTTTATTCAATGCGTTCGCACGGGGTGTGATGCAAATGCATAGAGTAAATTGGAGGGGCTTGGAAATTGGTCATTGCGTTCGCAAGGGTTGGTCGCGTTCGTGTATAAGGGGTGACTTGTGAATCGCGAACGCGGGGTGTCAGACGCGTTCGCATAGTTGGAACTTCTGGTGCATCGCGATCGCGGGTGAGGTACCGCGTTCGCGTAGAGCAAATTTTTGGTCAACATAAATTTATTCAATGTGAACGCGGAAGGTTGACCGCGTTCGCATAGAGGAAACAACTGGACGAACAATGGTCTTTTTATAACGTTTCATCCGCGAGGTTTAGCAATTTTCCACCATTTTTGATCCACCTTAAGAGCTCCTTGGTAGAAATTGAAGGGGATTTTGACGGGAATTGATTGGAGGTAAGTCTCGTGGCCTAGAAACGCCATTTTATTGAAGATTCATCCTTTAATTCTTAGAAATTTGGGTAAAAATTGAAGAAACTAGGGCTTGGTTTTTGGAATATAAATTTGTAATTTGAAGGGCATTTGAACTCCGATTTTGATGAATTTTATATGTACGGACTCATGGCGAGACGAGGAATCCGGTGATGTGAATTTCATAATTTTTTGAGAAGCGGGCCCGGGGCTCGGATTTTGCCAACTTCGTGTTTTTGGGCGTTCTTCGAGTTCTTTCAATTGGGTTATGTCCCATTAGCTTATCATAACGTATTCCTTGTGGTTTTGGTCAGAATCTACACTCGAGGAGGTCGATTTGCGAGGAAAGTGCAAGACGAGCTAGGATTTCGGCCGTCTTGAGGTGAGTAATGACTTTAAATGATGTCCTGAGGGCTTGAGGCCCCAGATTTGCACAACTTGGTGCTGTGTTGAGATGAGACACACGTTCAATGACGAGAGCATAGTCATTTACTATTGGGACTGTGACTTGGTCCAGTCCGGATGATATTTTTACCGCATACTAGCTATGACTTGTTGTTTTTTTTTACTATGGTTTGGGCTTGTTGCCATATTTGGGGCTTATTGTCGAGCGTTTGAACTCTTTATGAACTATCATCACTATTTTTCCTCACTATTTGAAATATTATTTGAACTCAGTATTATTGTTTTACTGATGCCCGAGAGGCTTTTGGCTATTTTGGACTGATACGGGCCGAGGGCCATATGTGAGGGCATGACGAGTGATTGGTGAGGAGGCTTTCAGGCCTCGAGTGATTGGAGAGGAGGCTTTCAGGCCTCGAGTGATTGGTGAGGAGGCTTTTAGGCCTCGAGTGATTGGTGAGGAGTCTTTCAGGCCTCGAGTGTTATGTGAGGAGGCTTTCAGGCCTTGGGTGTGTTATGAGCAGGCTTTCAGGCCTCGCATTGATATTGTTCGGGCTTTCAGGCCTTATTGATAGTGCTTGGGCTGAAGGAGCCCCTGCAGAGTCTGCACACCCACAGTGAGCGCAGTTACCCATATGAGTGAGAGTTAGCCCGAGTGGCTGATGTTGTACTGAGTGATTGATACGGAGCCCGCGGGGCTGGCACTACACTGAGAGTTTGATATGGTGCCCGATGGGCAGGTTCCTGAGTATCTCTTACTGATTGAGAATAATTGTTTTAAATGTTTTCAATGAGTTTTCTTACTGTATTTCACTGGTTTCTATTGTTTATCTTATTTTACTGCTTGAGATAGCATAAATTGTGCCTTTGTGGGATTTCTATGCTCTCAGATATTATTTATTATTATTACTCACTGAGTTGGAGTACTCACTTTACACCCTGCACCTTGTGTACAGATTCAGGGATCCCGGAGGCATAGTTAAGATTATTGCTGCTGCCTAGTTCAGTTGTCGGAGTCATCGAGGTAGCTGCCGGCGTCCGCAGGACCCGATCTCTCCTCTTGTCTTTCCTTTTACTTCTGTATCTAGATTCTTCTTATGTATAGGATGTTGTTCAGTTGTATCTAGAGGCTCTGACTCGTGACGCCAGATCTGATATGTGTTGTTTTGATCTTATTGTGGTTTCTGCATAGTTTTTATCACTATCATAGACTGAGATTTTGCTTAATTGATATTTTAAATTTAATAAATGATAAGAAGCATTGTAACTTGGGTTTGAGAATGTTCTAAAGGTCGGGCTTGCCTAACAAGGTATTGGGCGCCATCACGACCGGGGTTTGGGTCGTGACACCAAGTTTCCAAGCCCTAGCTTCACTCTCTTTTGATGAATTTCAACCCATTTTCATGTTAAATCTATCATAATTTCATGTATTTAGGTCAAGGGACTTACCTCCAATCACACCTTGTCGAAATCCCCCTTCAAATCCGTCCAATAGCTCTCAAGCTCGTTTAAAAATGGT
>MU768445.1:78598-89382 GCA_026770625.1 Nicotiana glauca
ATATGCGACAAAAGGAAAGAATACAGAAATTAAACAGTTAAGAGGGAGGAAAGCATACTATGGGGAAGTACAGTCCGGTTATAAATTCAACAATTTAAGTAAGAAACAGGGCAATAACAATAATTAATGAGAGCAGGAAATCAATAGTTGCACGGCATCAACCTTCGTGCTTTTACCCTCATTCTCACCAAAAGCAATCAAATAAAGTGCACGGCATCACCCTTCGTGCTTTCCCTCACATAACCCTCATATCAGGGCACGGAATGGTCCTTCGTGCAATTATAATCAAATCAGAGCATGGAATGTCCCTTCGTACATAAATATAATCACAGCATGGCACGGAATGACCCTTAGTGCAAATATAATCAAAACATGGCACGGAATGACTCTTCGTGCACATATAATCAAAACATGGCACGGAATGACTCTTCGCGCATTATAATCAGAATATGGCACGGAATGACCCTTCGTACATTATCACTCTCCCTCACCTAAACAACAATCACAACCAAACGGGACGAGGGGATAAACAAATAATACGAAATGTCCCGGCAAGGAAATTACACTATTAATAGCTAAATCCCGGCAAGGGAGAATAATCAATATACTCAAACCATCCCGCAAGGGATTAATCATAGTACTTTCTATTTCCTTCATTTCTTACCCAATAGTTCTTTTATTGTTCGAGCCAACACTTCAAAGAATTTACAACTCACAATCAATCCTCATACTCTTCACATTTCATAGGATTCATCAATTAACATGGTAGAGTCATAACAATATCGGAATAAGTATAAACAAGGACCCACGGTCATGCTAGACACCCATGTATAGATACTCGCCACTATGCCTATACACCGTACTCATATTTAGCAATTAGCAAACAACACCCTAATCCTATTCCCTAAATCCAAAGTTAGATCAAACACTTATCTCAAATACTCCAAACTCAACTCAAGCCTCTAGTATAGCTTTACCCTTCGAATTCACCACACAATCGCTCGAATCTAGTCACAAATTACTTGAATGTATCAACAAATTCTAATTAAATCAATTTAAATGCATAAAAATGAATTTCACAAAGGTTTACTCAAAAATTTCCAAAATGCCCCCGGGCCCACGTGGTCAAAACCCGAGGTTCGAACGAAAACTCGGTTACCCATTCCTCCACGAGTTCATATCTATGATTTGTTTTGAAATCGGAACTCAAATTGAGGTCCAAATCCCCAATTTTAAGAAAACCTAAGTTCTACCCAAAATCCTTATTTTCACCCATGAAAAACCTTGATTTTAAGATGAAAACATGATAAATGATGTTAAAGATTGAAGAAATTAAGTGAAAATCAACTTACAATTGAACTGGAGAAGGAAAAGTTCTTGAAAAATCGCCAATGGATGTTTGGCTTTGAGAAATATGAAAAGTGAGGTCTAAAATCGTCTAAGTATGAAAAATGCAGGTTGCAGATGTGGGAAATGCAAACTGGGGTTCGCAATTGCGAACCCCGACCAAATATCAGAATTGCGAACACAACTTCGCATTTGCGAAGCCAGGCCATGAACGAGACCTTCGCATTTGCGAGCCCCTCACTTTGCAATTGCGATGGGGAACTTCACATTTGCGAAACTAGGCAGGCATGGGGACTTTCGCATTTGCGAGTAAAATCCTCGTATTTGCGGCCTGTGCGAAATTTTCTAGACCTCGCAATTGCGACTCGAAGCTCGCATTTGCGAGTCTCCCCTTCGCATTTTCAAAAACCACAGAAACTAACATACCAGATTTTTCAAAAATGAGAAATGCAATCTGATGCCTATCCAAAATTCACCCGAGCCCTCGGGGCTCCAAACCAATTATGCACACAACCTCAAAAATATTCTACGGTGCGATCAAATCGCCAAAATAACATCAAAATCAATGAATCAAACCTCAAAATCATAATTTTTCATTCTAACTTGATACACTTTCAACTTTAGATATTTAGGTCCGAAACACGTCAAATGACGTCCGATTTCGACCAAACTTTACAGAAAGCGCTTAACACATATTTAAGACTTGTACCGTGCGTCGAAACCAAAATACGAGCCCGATAACATAGTCTTTCAATCAATTTTCATTTCCATTTTCCTTAATAATTTTAGAAAAATAATTTCACAGAAAAATTCTTTTCCTCGGGTTCTAGACCTCGGATTTCGACTCCGGGCACATGCCCGAGTCCCATATTTTTTTACGGACCCTCCAGGATCGTCAAATTACGGGTCCGGGTCCGTTTACCAAAAATATTGATCGAAGTCAACTTTAATCATTTTAAAGCCATATTTTAAATTTTTTTACAGAATTTAACATATAATCTTTCCGGATACGCGCCAGGATTGCGCTCGCAAATCGAGGTAACTAAAAGTGAGATTTTCAAAGCCTCGGAAGTACGAAAAAAGAGAAATTCGGTGAAGACCCTTTGGGTCGTCACAGGAACAAAAGAGGGAGGGGTTAGGCCAAAAGAGGGAAACGAGGGAATTTTGCCGCCTAAGCTTTTTGTGAAAAAATGAAAAATAATTATAGTCCATAACCAAGTAAGTTATTGATAAAATTAGATATTTTGGCAACAACGGAAATATATTATTGCCCATTTATTTAATATTTTAAGTTTATTATAATACCACACAAAATAGGGCAACAAGATCAAAATATTTAGCAACAACAAAAAACTTATGGGTAAAAAGTTTATTATATACCAACAACTAAACAAAGTTGTTTCCAGTTATTAACATTTAGCAATAAAATAATTTGTTGTTGCTAAATATTGTTGCAATATTTACACTTTCTTGTAGTATATTGTGATTGTAAATAGTTTTAATGTACCTACAAAGAATTAAACTCTCCAACGCATATATATTTGAAAACTAATTGTACAACAAAGAATTCAAGTTTAGTGGAGGAAACCTATAAATGTAGTTCGTTTCAGATTTCAATCACTTCTAGTAATATAACGCTTGTTCAATTGGAGAAGATTCTTGCCAACATTCAGCGAAAGGTAATTCGATACTGTGACGACATCACATTTTTTTAATTGAATACTGTGTCTCCGAGGTTGAAAACCTCGTTTAGAATCGCCTTTTGTCACGATCCAATTTCCAAATCTGGTCGTGATGGCGCCTCTCATGAAGACAAGGTCAGCCAACTAACCCAAATCGTCTCTTTAACAATTAATAAACATAAATGAATAGAAAATACAACTTAATGGTATTAAAAACCGTTAACTACAACCCAACTCGACCCGACTGGGGTGTCACAAGTCACAAGCATCTAAAGAAGCCTGAACACAACTACAGAATCTGTAATTTACATGGATCAAATTTAAAATCAAAGAAGGGAAAATCAGGTGCCGCGGACGCTGGCGGTCACCTTACTCCGCTACAATAGTGATACCTTCAATCAGCTCAAAACCCGCTACCGGGTGAACAATACCTGCAACTGCACGCGAGGTGAAGGGAGTAAAGTGAGTACTCCAACTCAGTGAGTAATAAGGGTAAATAATAACTGAGCAGCAAGAAATCACGTAAGAGCACTCCATCATGCTATATAGAACAGTACAATCCCTGAGAAAATAGTAAAACCGTTAAAATCCTTTAGAAAATATCTGGCTCGGTTAAAAACCTCTTTTGAAAATATCCTTTTCCAACAGTCAAGCAAATGAATGCGTAATCAGATAGTGCGAGTTCGCACACAAGTCAGCCCCTCGGGCACAGCACTCCATTAACAAATAATACCAGGATATCTGATAAACAGTGCAAGAAATAGCATGTATGCCAATGATATGAGAGTCCCGGATGTCATACCACGTAGTACAAACAGGAACCAATGCATGAATGCAATGCAATGCACATGACCGCTGCGGCCCGTAGCTCGATCCATTTGGGTACCCGCGCTCACTGTGGGGGTTCAGACACCGTAGCTCCTACAACCCAAACGTAATATCAATATCACACCGCTGCGGCGTGCAGCCCGATCCATGCTCAGTCCAGAAATGCACATATAAGCCCCTTGGGCAATAGTAAAATAGCAGTTCTCAGCTCAAAACGTCAATAAAATATCATTTAAGTTTTCAAATCTTAGAAAGATGACTGAGTTTGCAAAACAGTATTTAAAGCCTTGGACCGAGATTAAATAATATGCAAAGTAATGCAAAAATATTGATATCAATCCCTGAAGGATTCAAATAATCGGCACGAAGCCCAAAACATGGCAATCAGCCCAAATCATGATAGAATCAAGTAGGTTTGAGTCAATCACGCAGTAAAATCAACAACCGGGACGGACCAAGTCACAATACCCACGGTGCTCTATCGCATGCTCATACCTGGCATGCAAGTCACCACAATACAACACTATGATGTACAAATTCGGAGTTTCAAACCCTCAAGATATCATTTACAAGTATTACTCACCTCGAACCGGTGAAATCTCTAACTCGCGATGCCTTTGCCCCTTGAATCGGCCTCCACACGCGTCGAGTCTAGTCAAAATCAGAGTGAATATATCACAATATGCCAAAGGAACAATACCCAATCGAAAACAATCAAAATATTACAGAAATCTCGAAACTAGCAAAACTCAAGCGCCGGGCCCACTTCTCGAAAAATTACAAAACTCACATTACCAGATTCCTCGTCTTGCCACGAGTCCGTGCATATCAAATTCACCAAAATCGGAGTTCAAATGCCTTTTCAAATCCCAAATTTTCATATCAAAACCCAAGCCCTAGTTCTTTAAATTTTCACCCAATTTTCCAAGAATTAAAGGTTGATTCTTCACTAAAATAGCGTTTCTAGGTCACGAGACTTACCTCCAATCAATTCCCGTCAAAACTCTCTTCAAATTCTACCAAAAAGCTCTTGAGGTGGTTCAAAAATGGAGGAAATAATGAATGGGTCGCGGATGAAGTAACATAATAAACCCTTCTGCCCAGCTAACTTTTCTTCTATGCGAACATCGCAAAGAGTAATATTGGCCAGTGGAAATTTTGTGCATCGCGAACGCGAGGTCCCTCTCGCGTTCGCGATGCACAAAATTTCCACTGGCCAATGTTACTCTTTGCGAACGCGGTGACTTACCCACGAACGCGATGCTTGGGCCCCTGAACCAATGCGAACGCGACCCTTTGAACGCGAACGCGTTGAACACCTGAGCTGGGCCCTCTTCTTCTACTACACGAACGCGTACCCAGCACTGTGAACGCTAAGTACCAGGTCCTCAACTTACGCGAATGCGTGGCCCTAACGCGAACGCGAAGAACACTATCCAGACCTACCAACTTTACTCTACGCGTTCACGACACACCCTACGCGAACGCGAAGAAGGAATCTTCTGCAATTACACAGCTGAAAGACCAGACAATTCCAAAAATCCAAAAATGATCCATTTGATCACGCGAAATCACCCCGAGGCCCCCGGGACCTCAACCAAAGGCACCAACATATACCAAAATATCACATGAACTTGTTCCAATCATCAGAACACCTCAAACAATACTAAAATCATCAATTCACATTGAATTCAAGTCTAAGTTCTTCAAGAACTTTCAAAATGCACTTTTGATCAAAAATCCGACCAAACGAAGTCCGAATGACCTGAAAATTTGCACACATATCCAAAATTACCTAACAAAGCTACAACAACTCTCAAAATTCTATTCTGACCCCCGGATCAAAATTTCACCTACCAATCGGCATTCGCCAGAATACTAGCTTCGCCAATTCAAGCCTAATTATACACCTGGCCTCCAAAATCAATTTCGATCGCACTCCTAAGTCACAAATCATTCCCCGAAGCTAACCGAATTGCCAGAAATCACATCCGAGCCTTTTTATTCATAAGTCAACATCCGGTTGACTTTTTCAACTTAAGCCTTCCTTAAAGAGACTAAATGTCTCATTTTCCACCAAAACCAAACCAATTCAACTCTAACTCGCCAAATGCCGATAATGAAACATGAAGAAGAAATAAATAAGGAAAATGGGGCGGTAATACTTGAGATGACGGGTCGGGTCATCATAGCTTCGATTTGCGTGCTTAGTTCGAGTGCGTAGCCGGAAAGCTTAAATATGAAATTCTATGAAAAATGATAAAATTTTGTTATAAAATGAGTAAATTTGACTTCGTTTAATATTTTGGATAAATGGATCCAAACCCCTGATTCGACTGTCCCGGAGGGTCCGTAGGAAAATATAGAACTTGGACGTGTGCCCGAATTGAATTCTGAGGTCCCAAGCCCGAGAAATGAATTTTTAAGTAAAATTATTTTCTAAAAATATTTAAGGAAATTGAAATGAAATCTGATTAGAAAGCGATGGTATCGGGCCCGTATTTTTGTTCTGGCGTCCGGTACAGGTCTTATATATAGTTTAAGTCATTCCTATAAAATTTGGTTAAAAGCGAACGTCGTTTGACGTGATTCGGATTTGAATATATAAATTTGAAACTTGATGAAGTTTGAGATAAATTCTTGATATTGAGGTTTGATTCATTATTTTTGAGGTTATTTTAGCGATTTGATCGCACGGATAATTTAGTATGATGTTGTTGAGTTAGTATGTATGTTTGGTTAGTAGCCCCGAGGGCTCGGATGAATTTTAGATAGGTGTCAGAGTATTTTTGAACTTAGGAAAATTGCAAAATTTCTGTCTGCTGGTGTCCATTCATTTGTGATATGCGATCGCATAGTGTAATTCTCAGAGGTTCAGTTTTGTTCTATTCAATCGCATAGTGCCTCCCACGATCGTATAGTATTAAGTCTGAGAGGTCCTTTATTTTGTTCTATGCGATTGCATTATTCCCTCCACGGTCGCAAACTATTAGCCCAGCCTCATTATTTCCTCTATGCGATCGCATTGTGTTATTTGCAATCGCAGTACTTAGCCTACTTCACTCTATACGATCGTATCCCCTTGTCCGCGATCGCATAGGCCAAATCTACCCAGTTATTTTAAAAGCATAGAAACAGTAGCATTACGGGAGTTACACCTAATTTCACAACTTCTTCTTCTCCACACCTCTTGGGGAAATTTTTGAAGAGTTTGTTCACCATAACCTCATAGGTATGTAATCCTAAGCTTGTTTTCTTCCATTTTTATTAACACCCATTAGATTCCTAGGCCTATAACATGTGATTAAGGGTAGAAAATTATGGATTTGGATAGAGTTAGGACTTTTTGATTAATTATGATTTAGACCTCATTTTGGGGTCAGATTTGAAAACAATTTATATATTCGGGCTTGTGGGTGAATGGGTTTTGGTCCGAACCTCGTATTTTGACCATGCGGGTCCGGGGTCGATTTTTGGATTTTTGGGGAGAATGTTTAGAAAGCTATGATTAGGCAGGGGATTCGAATTGTTTAGAATTTATTGATGTTATGAAGTCATTTATGTATAGTACAATCGATTTGGAGCAAAATTCGAGAGAAAAAGCGGTAATTGAGGATTGAATTGGCTGCGGAAGTTTGAGGTAAGTGTTCGGTCTAACCTTAGCTTGAGGGATTAGGAGTTGAGTCATATTTGTTACTTGCTTCTTATTGAGTACGACTTATATGCATGGTGACGAGTATCTATACGTTGGTGTCGAGCATGACCGTGAGTCTTAAATTAAAAGTTGTTGTGTTCTTAAATGACACTTCAGATGCTTTAATTAATGAGCTTCTATATTGAGCAAAGATTTATTTTATCCTCGTAGATCTTATTTATGATTGAGTATTTTCATTAATTGAGCTGAGTACAAGCTGAGTTAGGATTGGTTATAGCTGATTCTCCCTTGCCGGAATGACTGTTTCAATATTGTTGTACCCTTGCCGGGAAGTTATTATATTGCTTTGTTTCATTGCCGGAATTTCTTTTGATTTTGTGATGACTTGTAAATGGGAGCGGGTGGTATGCCTACCACAAGATATGATAAAATGGGAGCGGGTGGTACGCCTATCACAAGAGATAATGAAATGAAAGCGGGTGGTACGCCTACTACAAGATATGATGAAAAGGGAGCGGGTGGTACGCCTACCACAAAATTGATGAAATGGGAGCGGGTGGTACGCGTACCACAAGATATAATGAAATGGGAGCTGGTGATACGCCTACCACAAGATATGAGAAATGGGATCGGATTGCACGTCTGCAACAAGATGAAACTGAAAGTGAAAGTTGCCTTTATTTCTCTTTATCGGTGTTAGAAGTTAAGTTGTAGTTTCCTTATTATTCATTGATATTCTGTTTTATCTGCTACCTCCGAAGCATGTTTCCCTTCCCTAACTTTAATTGTTTATTTCCTTCTATCTTTCCACTGTATATGTATGTGTGTGTATATATATATATATATATATATATATATATATATATATATGGAGTCTGCAGATTTATCTGGAGTCTGGTCCTAACCTCGTCACTACCTCACCGGGGTTAGGCCAGACACTTACCAGCACATGGGGTCGGTTGTGCTGATGCTACACTCTGTACTTAGGTGCAGATACCGGAGCAACGTTTGGGCAGCAACATTAGTTCGGGAGCTAGCCTTTAGTCCATCGAGACACCGAGGTAGCCTTGCAGATGTCCTCAAGCCCGGCGTCTCCTCTATCCTATTTTGTATTCTGTTATCTCATGTATTCGAGACATACAGTATTATCTTTTTTCAAAACTAATGTATGTAGTATTCTTAGTAGTCCGTGGAAGTTGTGACACCATGTTCTGGGTAGAGACATGTATTGATTTTTTAGATATCTCGGTTTCATATTTATTTAAGACTTCCGTAAAATTTTATTTTTTGCTGTCATTTACATGCTTATCATTGTTAATTTAATTGGATATAAATGAATTAAAACGAAAGATTAAATGGTTTCGAGGTTCATGACTTGCCTAGCTTCTACGAGTAGGCGCCATTACGACTCCCGAGAGTGAAAATTTCGGATCGTGACAGATACTCTTCTCTCAAGCAAGTCTACGAGCTTAACAATTGAATCTTCTATCTCCACCAAATAGCAATAATTTTGAATTCTTTTTGAAAATTAATCAGAATTAGCATCAGGACAATGAAATGCAAGATTAATCAATATTTGAGTAGAGTTATTATTGAGGCGTAATATATATATAGTGATGATCACTGTTTTTATAGGTAAAATGTGGTTATAAAGGGTTAAGATATAACATAAACAATCGATTAGAGAAAAGTTGGATACTATAATGAAATATTACTATGGAGGATAATTGTTATAAAAAGGTTCGATTGTATATAATGACATGCCAAACCGTTTACACTCAGTTTAAGGGTGAATTTAAGTCTTTTCCATTGTAAAAACAGGTCACGTATTGGAAAGCTTCCGTTATTAGTGAATAAGGGCATATTTGAATCAAGCCGTTTTTCTTAATGTAATTTTAACAACTTGAGGAAAATATTTTTATTTTCGTCGCAAATCATATATAAGGTCAACAATAAAATAATGAGTGGACAGCTATTTTTATTTTTGTATCCAATTATTATTCAATAAATTGTATCAAATGTTTTTTTGGTGAAAATTTTTATTAGAAAAAGGTTGTTATAGAATTAGAATATAATTCCTAAGTTAGTACATCCAAATATAAAATCTAATTATTTATAACTAAAAATGAGTGATTTGTGATGAATTTTTAGTTCCAGCTAGACAATATATTATTTGAGACGAAACCTCATCGTGGCTAAATAAAGTATTATATAGGGACAACACAAGGATAGTCATAAATTATTAGTGACAAAAAATTATATGGTCACAAATAAGTAATATATGTTGTAGCTAAAGTTCGCATTGTTTAGCTACAAAACATTAATTGTCGCTAATTTAACAATCTATTTTAGTGACGAAAATTTTCCGTATCTAAAATTAAGTATTTATTAAAACAAAAATATTTTGTCACAAATAGTATACAACATCATCGACAAAATTATTTCGTCACCAATAACATTATCATTGTAGCTAAATATTTTCCGGTAAATGGCGCCAACTCTTTTTTGGTGGGAAACTTTAGTGGACAAAACTTAGCTACAAATTTTTATGTTTCGTCACTAAAAGTAAATGGCTTATGTATTTAGACACGAGATATAATTTTTGTCACAAAAAGTGAACAATTAGTGACAAATTTTGTGTCGTAGCTATTAATTTTGTAGCTAAATATCATATTTGTTGTAGTATATATTAAAGAGATATGATTAATTCCTTGCTGGGATGGTTTGAGTATATTGATTATGTCCCTTGCCGGGACGTGAAGGTTATTGTTGTTGCTCCCTTGCCAGGATTTAGCTGTTTACTTGTGTTTTTCCCTTGCCGGAACATTTCTTATTATTTGTTTATCCCCTCGTCCCATTTGGTTGTGATTGTTGTTTGGGTGAGGAAGAGTGATAATGCACGAAGGGTCATTCCGTGCCATGTTTTGATTATATTTGCACGAAAGGTCATTCCGTGCCATGTTTTGATTATATTTGTGCGAAGGGTCATTCCGTGCCGTGTTTTGAATAATTATGCACGAAGGGACATTCCGTGCTTGGATTTGATTATAATTGCACGAAGGATCATTAAGTGCCATGATATGAGAGTTATGTGAGGGAAAGCACGAAGGGTGATGCCGTGCACTTTATTTGATTGCTTTTGGTGAGAATGAGAGTAAAAGCACGAAGGTTGATGCCGTGCAATTGTTGATTTTCCTGCTCTCATTAATTATTGTTATTGCCCTATTTCTTACTTAAATTGTTGACTTTATATCCGGACTGTACTACCCCAT
>MU768447.1:1835-29199 GCA_026770625.1 Nicotiana glauca
CCACAACTATCATGACTGAGGTACACGCGGGAGTTTGTGGACCTCATATGAATGGGTATGTGTTGGCAAAGAAGATTCTCCGAGCAGGTTATTATTGGCTTACTATGGAACGGGATTGTATCAATTTTGTGCGCAAGTGTCATCAATGCCAGGTACATGGAGATTTGATCCATTCTCCACCATTTGAGTTGCATACAATGTCGGCACCATGGCCCTTTATTGCTTGGGGAATGGATGTCATTGGACCGATCGAGCGAGCAGCATCTAATGGGCACAGGTTTATTGTGGTATCCATTGACTACTTCACTAAGTGGGTTGAAGCAAAAATTTTCAAATCAGTGACCAAGAAAGCAGTGGTCGATTTTGTGCATTCAAATAACATTTGCCGATTCAGAATTCTGAAGGTGATTATCACAGATAATGGTGCCAATCTCAACAGTCATTTGATGGCGTAAACATGTCAGAAGTTTAAAATCACACATCGTAATTCCACACCATATCGTCCTAAGGCGAATGGAGCAGTCAAAGCAGCTAATAAGAACATCAAGAAAATACTTCGGAAAATGGTGGAAGAATCCAGGCAGTGGCATGAGAAATTACCTTTTGCTTTGCTAGGATATCGCACTACTGTTCGCACTTCGGTAGGGGCGACTCCTTATTCATTGGTGTACGGTACGGAGGCAGTGATACCTGCAGAAGTTGAAATACCCTCCCTTCGAATTATTGAGAAGGCAAAAATTGATGATGATGGGTGGGTCAAAGCCCATTTAGAACAATTGAGCTTGATTGATGAAAAGAGATTGGCAGCAGTATGTCATGGACAGTTGTACCAACAGAGAATGGCAAGAGCTTATAACAAGAAAGTGCGTCCGCGGAAATTTGAAGTAGGACAATTGGTATTGAGGCGTATCTTACCTCATTGGGCTAAAGCAAAAGGAAAGTTCGCTCCCAACTGGCAGGGGCCGTTTGTTGTAACACGAGTGTTGTCCAATGGTGCATTGTATCTAACAGATGTGGAAGGGAAATGTGTAGAAATGGCTATCAATTCTGATGCAGTCAAGAGATATTATGTATGATTTCTTTATCTTTATGTACCTGATTGTATTTGACATGTTTTGAGATTGAAATGATGAAGGCATTTTGTTCTGCTATCCAAACACTTTATCCTTTGTTATCCCTTTGAGCCTTATTATATTTTCTTTTGTATCCCTCTTTCGGAATCAACAACAAAAATCGAGGATCGAATGGGGAAATTAAGTGGAGAAACAGGAGAAAGACAGTGGAAAAAGAAAAGAAAGAAAAGAAAAGAAAAGAAGAAAATAAAGAAAAGAAAAGAAATGAAAAAGAGAAGAAGAATGGAAGGAAAGAAATACCGCAACAATGAAGCGATTTTCAAACACTCATGAACTACGTTTGACTTGATCCCGAAAGGGTACGTAGGCAGCCTCACTGAGGTTCAGTCACAACAGAAGAAAAATCCAAGAATCCCGAAGAATGAAACTGGGGCAGAAGTTATGGTTGTTGTGAAAGATATGATTCTGAAAGTTGTAATTTTGAACCCACGTTTGAAATATTTTGAGCCTTTATACCCTTGTTTTTAAAACCCATCCAAAAGCCACATTACGGTCCAAAGAAAGACCTTCTGATCAATTTTAAGAAATGTCAGTACAAGCAGGTAAGATAATTCATGTTGTGGACAACACTCTGGTACCAGAAGAAAGAGATATCAAAAATGAGAGAGTTTTATTGGTTAAAACCCTCACGGGCACCGTAAGGCGAAGTGAGCTTGACAGATATTGAAAATGAGAGAGTCTTACCGGTGAAAAACCTTCACGGGCACCGTAAGGCGAAGTGAATTTGAGAGATATTAAAAATGAGAGAGTTTTATTGGTGAAAACCCTCACGGGCACCGTAAGGCGAAAGTGAGTTTTTCAGATGGTCAAATGAAAGAAGTCTGTGGTTGAAAGGTGTTTGAAACATGGCAAAACGAGCAAAGGTTTGGGTTTTTGGTGAAAATTGGTTATGAAAGTATGGAACAGCAAATGTGGCAATTGAAAATTGATTGGTTGGACAGACTAAGCTGTTTAATCCAAAATGCATGACACGATCAATGATATCAGCCTTTCCACTCAGATAAGTCCTATCCTCTTTCTTTTTATTACAATTCATTCATTTTCAGAGTCTTTCTATCCTCAAAACCTTCGAGGTCATTGCATTTCATTTTCTTGAAGTTTGTCTATAAGACATTTCAGTGTCAGGTCAATTCAGAAACAAAAAGAAGGATGTCAAGGCTAACTACCGGTTTCCCAATTGTATGGCACAACGAGATCGGGACATATCAAAAGAAAGTAAAACATGAAGGACCAATGCAAATCCCATCAGTGGAATAATCAGATAATTGGAGGGAGAAGCAAAGTTTCACAAGAAGGGGACAAAAACACAAAACAGTAACATGAGTTAAAACATTTGGGTCGTCAAGATCAGAGGGTTGAAAGTCAGCCGGGAAGTCATGGCATGTCAAAAGCAAGTCCAAAGAAGCAAGTCGGAGTAGAGTAGGAAGCGGTAGCATGGTCAACAAGAATGCCAGCAGCTAACCACCATTTTATATTAACAAATCTTTCTTTGATTAAAACAGGGGCAGAAAATTTCTTTTGTAAGCAGGAGCCCACCTGAAGAATAAGGGAGTACTTTTTAAGGTAGCAAGCAGGAGCCCACCTGAAGAACAAGGGAATACTTTTAATGCAACAAGCAGGAGCCCACCTGAAGAACAAGGGAATACTTTTAATGCAACAAGCAGGAGCCCACCTGAAGAACAAGGGAATACTTTTAATGCAACAAGCAGGAGCCCACCTGAAGAATAAGGGAATACATTTCAAACACAGCAGTCAGGCACCCACGTGAAGAACAAGGGAATTATAATGCAAGTCTTATCTTTCAAGTTAATATTCAGTAACACAACGCGCCCAGTTATCAAACTGGGGCAGAAAATGTTTCTCATTTTGTATGGTTGTTGCAAGCAGGAGCCCACCTGAAGAATAAGGGAATATATTTCAAAAATTCAGCAAGCAGGAGCCCACCTGAAGAACAAGGGAATATCTTTAAAAATTCAGCAAGCAGGAGCCCACCTGAAGAACAAGGGAATATCTTTTCAAATGCAGCAAGCAGGCACCCACCTGGAAAATAAGGGAAGTACAATCCAAGTTTTAGCCTTTAAATATCTGATAACATGATATGCCCAGTCAACAGACTGGGGCAGAAGATTTTCTTTGTTTGTCTATTTTGTTGCAATCAGGAGCCCACCTGGAGAACAAGGGAATACATTTTCAAGCATCGCAATCAGGAGCCCACCTGGAGAACAAAGGAATACCTTTTCAAGCTTCGCAAGCAGGAGCCCACCTGAAGAACAAGGGAATACCTTTTCAAGCATTGTAAGCAGGAGTCCCCCTGAAAAATGGACACATATTTTCAAATTGTAGTAGACGAGCATCAACAAGAAGAATGGAAAAGAACCTCGCCAAGGCAACCACAAGAATTCCATTGAAAGAACACAAGATACAAGTTCAAGACAACACAAGAGCAAGTTTGAAGGCATAGATAGGATCTTTTGTAATTTCTAGATTATAGCTTAGGCTAGCTTCTTTTTATCTTGACGGTGTAATAAGGAGGTCAGCGAGCAGTAACAGCAGCAACAGCAGTGAAATCACAGCTTCTGGTAGTCCCAGCTACCAGACATTCCTGAACTACACTGACCTGATTCCTGTTCAGCCCAGGATATGTAGGCAACCTCTGAAGCAGGGTGCGATCAAAACTTTTCAAAATGCTTCACAACGGAATATTCGAACGGGCAAAAATCGCTCGTATTTGCTCACTTATCTTTGCACGAAAACTCTTCGTGTTTCCGAGCAAAGAGGGGCAGCTGTGAGCACGTGATTTTTGCCCTATGTATGAGTTATTCCCATAAAATTCATAAAAGATTTTTCCTTATTTTTACAATTTTTTATAAATTTTGTGTTAATTGTTTGCATGTTATTTGTGCATGTTAAGTCATATGAAAATACAAAAATATGCATTTGCATTTAGGATTTTAATTTCATTTTTATTATTAATTAGGTATTGATTTGTTTTAGAACAAAATTAAAAGAAATTCACAAAAAATAGCTCCTAGGCAAATTTAATTGATAATTGATTTTAAATAATTTTAGAAGTTAAATAATTTAATTAGGTTTTGTTTTAATTTTTACAAAATCAAAAAATACAAAGTAAAAATACAAAATATAAAAATGAAAATGAATGCAAAAGCAAAAGAAATAACAAGAAAACAAAATCAAAGAAGGGAAAAACAATTAAGTAAATTTGGACCAAAATAAACCTAGCCCAAACAAAATCCCATTTCAATCCTACTGATCCATGCCCAAGTCAGTCCCCAGCCCAGCCCAAAAATGCCCCAAACCCGGTCCAGCCCCCTTAGAGTTAAACGACGTCGTTTGGCGTCTTCCAATCCTGGCCATCCAATTTCTTTGATCCAACGGCCCCAATCCTTTCCCCCATTTAAATAAGATTGTCTTAAACCCTAAACGTCCATATTGTCTTCCTCGTACCCCTGTAGTGCCCACCGTATCTCCGCCGGAGTCACCGCCGCCGGTGAACGTCCCTAACTCCGATCACTACCAAAATCACATCCATAGATAGCCTCAAAGCCCTCATCATGAATCTCTTATCAGCTTCCCTCGAATCATACTCGGTCTGCTCGAATATTGGATTTTGTCACCGCCGTCTCCGCCGTCTCCGCCGCCCACGGCGGCGCCGTCCCCAATCACCACCAAACTGACACCCCAGGTCCTCCTCCTTCTCCTCTGTCCATATTTGACCTTATTTTTCTTCGAATCACAACCTAAATCGTTGAATATTCAACCAAAAAATCTCCGGCACGACGTCAACTATTCCAAATCACTCTGAACTTACACCAATGATTCCCCTGCCTTCCCTTAACCCAAACCCGTGACCATTTTCTATCAAAACTCACTGAAACCACTCAACTTTGGGTTTAAGAACTTTCCGGCCAAGAACCCTAGTTGCCAAATTATCCCAAATTAAAGTCTCGTGACTTGTTCATCTTCCTTATGAGGATTTCAAGATCATAGACAATCAGACGTCGCCAGAGTCCATTGATTCGACAGCTAGGGTTTGGGTTAATCCATGCCATGATTTTTCTGACCTCCAAGACATATTGTGAGTTCTGTTCTTTTTTTTAGGGTTCCTTTGTTCTTTCTTAATTTCTTTTCTTTTCCTTTTTTTAATCAAGTCTTTGACCTTCTCTTTGGTATTGTAGTTTGAGTCTGTGAATTGTTCAGAATAAATGTCGATTACATTGATTTTATGATTTTTGTTTGATTAGATTTCAAGGTTGATTGAAAATAATGAACATTCTTCACGATTAGTTCAAAGCTTCTATTTCATGTGATTCTGCAAGGCTTAGTCATTTTTGCTTCACGACTCATTAGATTTAATTGATCCTGTTTAGTTGTTTTGATAAGGGTTAGTTGTATTAATTAACTAAATTAGTCTTGATTAGTTTAGATTTTGATTAGTTTGATCATTTTAAGTTTGATTTAGTAATTTTTTTGGGGCAATTGATTAAAATCCAGCAGTTGTCTTAGATTCAAAAGACTGGTTATAGTTGTTAGTTTTAAAGGGGAATGGGGTTGGTTAATTAGGGGTAGGTTAGTAATTTTAGTGAATAAAGGAGGGGTAACATAGTGATTTAGATAGTGAAATTTTGTAGCAACAGATTAGGAACACTCTAGAATGTTCTAGAACAGGAACTAAATTGTAATTTCAGAAGTTAAGATACTTACTTGAGTAACAAGTTAGAAATGCAGGGACCAAACTGAAAAATAAATAGGGACTAGTAGGGAAAAAAGAAATTGTGAGGGCTGCCCTCTTTTGGCCTATAAAAAGGCTTGAATGATGCCTTGAAGAACAAGTTTAGAAGCTCAAAAAATAAATTCCCCCCAAAACTCCTCTTCCAATTTCAGATTTCAATTTGAATTTTAAACCTTCTAAAATCCAAAAAAAAAAACATTAGAAAATCAAAAACAAAAACCAAAATATCACTGTTACATTGGAGGATTCAAGTTAAACTTCGGTTTCTGGCTATTAAAATTCATTCTTCTAATCCCTGAAATTTCAGAAGTTATTGGTTGTTATTTTTCGAGTGAATTTGGATCATTTCAAGTTGATTGCTGGTTGTCTGCTGACTGTGATGGTGTAGTGTACTCATTTTGTCTATTTGACATTACTGAGGGTTGATCTACTGAGTTTGTTTGGTTTTTAAAAGTATCTCTGAGCTGTTGAACTCTTTTGAATCATGTTGTGATCTGTTATCATCTGTTGTTGTTGTTTTTGCTGATTTTCTCTTCTCCTTCCTCAAATTTCACTGCCAGGTACACTTCTGAGCTGGTGTGCTGTATCCGCTTATTTGAGCAACACAAATAGAAATTATACACGTTTTGAGTTTATGTTTTAAACATATTTTAATTGTTATTTATAGTTAGGTGTTGTAGCCATATTGTAATTTGCTTGAATTAGCTTTGATTGAAATTTGTAAAAATAGGACTGTTAAGTAGTAGAACCGGACAGTCATAGCTTAGTTTACTAGCATAAAAACAGAGTATAAAAAAAATGATGTTGTTGATATATATGAATAGTTAGTCAGTTTTCATACAGTGTTAGTTACAACTGCAATTTGTGAATCAAAGTCGTGTATATGAAAAGTTAAGTCTAATTAGTAGGACTTAGTTTTAAAATCAGATTATCAAAATCCTGATATTAATTTGACTCTAATGTATGAATCATAAATTTGCCTGCGTTAGTGAGTCGTTATTTCTAGTTTTGAATAAGCAATCTCATGATAAGTCAAAAGAACAATTAAGTAATTTGTTCGATTATTGTCTTACTGATTATGCAAAAAATGTTATTTCTGTTAAATCCAGTTGCTAAAACACTTAAGGTGATTAGGATGGGCTTTCACCTGCAACTAGTTGAGTTAAATTGTGGGTTCAGCCTGTTCTCAGGCGATCGTAGGCCCATCAATAAGAGAACGGCCCAGGTTTTATTTCCTAATATTGCACTTGTAGGGCCTGGGTCAAGGCTGATGAGCAACCCAGTTCTAAATATAATTGGGTTTCAGAAATTCATGATATAAAGAAAACAAGTTTTCCATAAGTCAAAAAAATTAAATCAGGAATTAACTCACAAATATAAAATTGGGTCTTGAATTAGATAGCGGGTTCAAGCTAAAAGGTTTTACCCTTTTATTTGAATTCGGACTTGAACTCGAGGTCCGAATTTATATTCATGAGTTAATTGACCTTTAGAGACAAGCAATATAAATAGAAAATTTAGTCACTTTAAGTTGGCCTTTAATAATAAAATAAGACGAGCCTCGCCAAACCAAATACAAATTGCGGGGCCCTCATTAATTACTTAATAAAAATACTTAGAAATTGGGGACGGGCCATTTAGCAAATTTCATGGCCTTCCCAAAAGATATCAACATGTTAGTTGTTTTAGGCGCGATTCTTAATAATCATACCTTCCTAAATACGGGTGGGCATTTCATGCAACCCAAATCCAAATCCAAAAACGTTGAATAAGATTGTGTCGAGGATCCGGGTGCATTTCATGTGACGTGATCCAAAAATACGTTCTTAAACGACGTTCACTTTCTTAAATAAAAAATAATAATTGAGAAAAAGCGGTAAATAACTTTAAAATTGCATTGTAGGTTTAACATGTATCAAAAATCAGATATTTTAGAAAAATATAACAGTTGAGCGACCGTGCTAGAACCACGGAACTCGGGAGTGCCTAACCCCTTCTCCCGGGTTAACAGAATTCCTTACTCGGATTTCTGGTTCGCGACTGTAATACAGAGTCAAACCCTTTCCTCGATTCGGGAATCAAACCGGTGACTTGGGACACCATAAATCTCCCAAGTGGCGACTCTGAATCTTTTAATAAACGAATCCCATTTTGATTGTCCTTTAATTGGAAAAACTCCTTTTTTATTATACCCTTCACGGGGTGTAGTAAGCGAAAAAGGAGGTGTGACACTCGATTTTGAGTACCACTCGAACTGGGCACTGCACCTCTACCTCTACTACGACCTATCGACTGCTGAAAGTCCTATGCTAGAGGTTGAACTAATAAAGAAGAACTAGCACATATCCAGTCAGCTGAGCCATACCACCACATTCTCTGTTAGGATAATCCGTATCGTATGGCCAGACTATCCACAAGAATAGCGCGCATCAGAACCTCGACGGTACAGCCCAACATGGGCCTTGCCGCATTGATCACAACAAGGTGTTGGGGGGTCTCGTCTGACTAGTATCCGTATGATATTATGAGCCTGATGCCAGCGAACTCTGACCTAAACCAGAGTAAGTAAATCGATCATACCGAGGCCTTTGAAACTGTGGAGGAGCACTAGCTATAGGTTGCGCCGAACTCCTCGAAGACCAAGGCATGATACAACCTTTGAAGTAACTAGAATACCCTACAAATCTTTCCCTCTTATATTGGCCCCTATCCTGCTCCCTATCTGCTCTTTGTTGGCGCTTACGATCCTCTAGTGTCTTGGAATAATCCTGAATACTAGGAAATATTTATGCCCTCCACCAAGAAGGCTATCGTGTACTCATTTATCAAATTTGGTCCCAACCCATTCAAGAACAGATGCAGCGCTTATCTCGGCCACTATATGGGGAGCATACCTTGCTATAGAATCAACCTGCATACTATACTCTCACACACTCATATTACCCTATCGATGGTTTAAGAACATATCAGCTCTAGCTCGTCGTACCTCAACTAAAAAGTAGTGACAAATATAGGCTTAACAAAATTCCTTCCACATAACACCCTTGGATCTCTCCCATATATCATACCAGAAAAATGCTAAATCTCGCAACCGATAAAAAGCCAACTATACTCCCTCATTATTACTAGAGTGCATTACCCGTAGTGTATGATGAACCTGATTAATAAAAGTCTGTGGGTCCTCCTTTGGGTCTGATTTGGTAAAATCTATAAGGTCTAGATTAATAAAATCACAAACTCTCGCACTAACTAGTTTATTAGCAGCACCGTTATTCTACCTCTGAGCCAGAGTAGCTACCAATCTAGTCAATAACTGCACCACACTAGCCATATCGTGATCTGTAGTTCTAGATGGAGGTACTGGAGGTGTTGGGTCCCTCCTAATATCCTCTGAAGGAGATGGAGTAGGTGAGGTATGAGATGACATCTCACTCTGAGCGTCACTTTGGCCTGCTCTAGCTGGAGGCACCTGACTAGTACCCTCTCATGTAGTTGTATCAAGACGTCTACTAATCGTTTGCTTCCAAGTCAAAGGAATTTTTGAAAGAAAACAAGGTGAATATTAGAGATGAACACTTATGACTCAACTCTAGGCATGATCAAGATTAAGAAAGAAGGTAATAACCCTAGATGTCATGTAGCCTCCTGATTATAAATATGGTGCACTACACATCCATTATCAAGACTCTACTAGACACATCTCATAGATAACCCCTAGGAAAGACTTGCTTTGATATCAAGTTTGTCATGAACTGATCGAAAAGGTTGCATATTGGATGAGGAGAGGAAGTCTCCTTATAGGAAGAGGACACAATCCGGATAAAGGATAGGGTTGGAGTTTGTATTATTCAAGGACTCAACTTCGATGGAAGATCAGCAATTGAGTCTCAATAAAACTCCAATTACTAACTCAATAAATAACTATGATTGTTCTCTTTTACAGGTCTTGCACATACGCAGAGGTTAAACTAAATTGAGAGCAAAAGATCAAGGCAATTTTGCAAGCAATTTATGTGAGATTTAAGTGTGCACTCCTGAAGCTACTTGAACGAGATATAAGAACCAATTCCATTGTGTTTATTCTTATTCTAGTTCAATTGTAGTAGGTGGTTTAAAGTTATACCTTTCCAGCTTCTATAGAATCAATTGTATTAGGTACTTTGAGTATTCAAGTTAGAGTTAACTTGAAAGTGTCGCAACAGTTAAGGCTGTGTGCCACACTGGGATTAGAGTTAATCCATAGGTTTACAAGAGTTTTGTAAATGTTGTTTTGGCTCAGTGATTTTAGTGGATGTTTGGGAAAATCCTACTGAGTAGTAGGTCGTGATTTTTTCACCTTTTGAGCCAGGTATTTTCCACGTAAAAATCTATATGTTCTTTATTTTCTATACTTTTAATTCCATAACAGTAGTAGTTAGAACACCTAGAAGAACCAGGTTCTTCTAGATCGAAAATTAGGTACCACACAAATNGTGCACCACTTGGGAACTGGGAAGGGTAATCCACTTCCAGTCCTCCACTTTTCAATGGACAGTACTATTCTTGGTGGAAGAACAGGATGAGGGATCACATCATAGGAGAAGACTATGAACTGTGGGACATAGCCACTGATGGTCTTTTAGCAACCACAAAGAATAATGAGGAAGGAGTGGATGTGCCAAAGACAAGGGTTGATTGCACTGCTGAAGATCTGAAGAAGTGGGAGAAAAATGCTAAGGCCAAGAAATGGCTTGTATGTGGACTAGGTCCAGATGAGTACAGTAGGATCCAAAGTTGTACTACTGCTAAGGAGATATGGGACACTTTGCAAGTGGCTCATGAAGGAACACCTCAAGTGAAAAGATCCAGAAGAACATTGTTGTATTCTCAATATGAGAACTTTACTATGAAGGAAGGAGAAACTATCCAAGAGATGTATACTAGTCTCTTGGAAGAATTATTCTTGAAGAAGACAAGGTTGAGAAAATTCTGACATGGGTTCTGCCAGTCTCATGGGAAAGCAAAATCATTGCCATTCAGGAATACAAGAATATTGCTACTCTCAAACTGGATGAACTAATTAGAAATCTTACTGCTTATGAACTGAGAAGGAAAACCATGAAGATGGATACACCCAAAAAAGAGAGAAGCCTAGCTCTCAGAATTGTTGAAGGTTCAGATCTGGAAGATGATGAGATGGCAATTATCACCAGATATTTCAAAAAGTACCTGATGAGAGGAAAGGGTTCAAAAAGAGGTACAACCTTCAACAAGTCAAGAGCTCCTGAGAAACAGAACAATGAGGGTTGCTACAAGTGTGGTAAGACTGATCACATGATCAAGAACCGCCCTCAATGGGAAATTGAGTGGAAGAAAGAAAAGGTTGAATGAAGGAAGAGGTTCAACCAAAAAGGAATAAAGGTTCAACCAAGGCCATGGTTGCTGTGTGGGGAGAAACCTCAGATGATGACTCAGAAGATGAATCTGAAGAAGACAAGCACTGATGGCCATCGTAGACTCAGATGATGAACAAGAGGTAAGTATTCTTCTTCTCAAAGACAAGATCAATTTTTTGTCTAAAGAAAGGTTGGCTGAGCTGTTACTAGACTTCATTGAGGAGTTTGAGATAATCAACAACAAGAAGGAAGTTCTGTCTAGGGAATGTGTAATCCTAAAAGCAAAATGCAAAAGTCTAGAATGTAGGACTAATGAAAGGGATAACATAAATGTTGAGTTGAAGAACCAGGTTCTTGAACTTGATAACAGTGTCCTAGAACTTAGATCTGAAAACTTAAAACTGAAACTAGGAACAGGAAAGAAGAAAGTTGATCACACTTATCTCACTCTAGAAGAAAATTTGGGAAAATGAAAGATGAATTGTATAAGAAAGATGAATTCATCAAAGTCCTAAAAGAAGATCTAGGAAAGGTGAAACATGAACTAGACAGAACTTGCAAGTGGAACAAGGCTTCTGATGCACTCTCTCGGCTGCAAGAGCAACGTAGTAGCAACAAAAGAGGACTTGGCTATGGGACTCAAGCTCCAAAATGGGACCCCAAAAGCAAGTACTTCACACTTCCTGAAAATCAAATCTGCACACACTGTGGCAAGACTGGCCATTACAAAAATGAATGTAATGCAAAAGAAAAGGCCAGTCAAAAGAACAAAGCCTTTGTTCAAGGGAAAACCAATTTGCCTGGGTGGGCAAAAAGGAATTTGATTCATCCTTTTGCCTATAGAAAGGGACCCAAACTAGTTTGGGTTCCTAAGACTAACCCTTGATTTCCTTTTGCAGGTCCAAGTGAAAGGGAGGAGCCAAATATGGTATATTGATAGTGGCTGCTCAAAACATATAAATGGGAACTGGGACCAGTTCCTTTCACTTGAGGACTTAAAAGGAGGTAATGTCTCCTTTGGAAATGGAAAGAAAGTGAGATAATTGGGGTTGGAAATGTAGGCAATACAGATTCTCATTCCATAGAGAATGTTTACCTGATAGATGGCTTGAAATATAGCCTAATACGATTGTGTGACACAGGTAACCTTGTAGCTTTTACCTCTACCAAATGCTTTGTGATTAACATTACCACTGACAAGATTGTTTTGCAGGGAAAAAGAGTTAACAATATTTACATTGTAGATTTGTCTACTCTCTCGGAAAATGAAATCACTTGCTTAAGTGTGTTGGTTAATGATCCCCTCCTATGGCACAAAAGACTTGGTCATGCAAGTCTAAATCAGCTTAACAAATTAGTCTCTAAACTTGGTGATAGGGTTACCTAATATCAAGTTCAAAGAAGACAAAGTTTGTGAGGCATGTGCAAGGGAGAAGCAGGTAAGATCATCTTTCAAAAGCAAGAAAATGGTAAGTAGAACCAAGTCATTAGAACTAGTCGATATGGATCTATGTGGTCCTATGAGAACCATGAGCAGAGGTCGAAAGAAATATGTAATGGTGCTTGTTGATGATTATTCTAGATTTACCTGGGTTCTATTTCTAACCTCCAAAGATGAAGAATTTGACATGTTCATTGCATTTGTTAGAAAAACTCATAAACAATTAGGAAATCAACTTGCATCCATTAGGTCTGATCATGGAACTGAATTTGAAAATTCCAAGTTTGCTGAATTCTGTGATGAAAATGGAATAGATCATAATTTCTCTACCCCTAGGACCCCTCAAAAAAATAGAGTAGTTGAAAGGAAGAATAGAACACTTGAGGACATGGCTAGAACCATGTTGCTTTCTAGTAAATTGCCTCACAGCTTCTGGGCAAAGGCTGTAAACACTGCATGTTACATAATCAATAGATGCATGACCAGACCTCTGGTAGAGAAGACTCCCTATGAATTACTTAAAGGGAGAAAACCAAACATATCCCATCTTAGGGCATTTGGTTGCAAGTGCTATATGCACAATAATGGAAAAGATTCCCTGGGTAAGTTTGATCCCAAAAGTGATGAGGGAGTGTTCTTGGGATATTCTTCACATAGCAAAGCGTATAAAGTGCTTAATAAAAGAACTCTGTGTATTAAAGAAAATGTACATGTAGTATTTGATAAAACTAAAATTCTTTCTAAGAGACGGGAACATGAAGATGAAGCCATTGGATTAATTGACTGAATCCCCAGCACAAGTCAAAGTTGAATCAAAAGAAGGAACAGGTGATGGAATAGGTCCTTTTAATAAACACAACCTAACAGGGGGAACTAATCAAGGAGAAATTGAATTGAACCCCCAAGACGTACATGTTCCTCAGCAATAGAATATGGGAGAGACATCTAGCAGAAACCAGTTGGTTGTGAAACCTCACAAGTATTAAAGTTCTCATCCTATTGAGAACATTATCACTGATCCAACATCTGGAGTCAAAACTAGATCACTGCTAAAGAATCTGTGTGCTTTGATGTTTTCCTATCTCTTATTGAACCTAAAAATGTTGTTGAAACTTTACGTAATACAGATTGGGTGAATGCAATGTAGGATGAACTCAACCAATTTGAAAGATGTCAAGTTTGGCATTTAGTTCCAAGACCTAAGGACAGATCAGTCATTGGCACAAAATGGGTCTTCAGGAACAAACTTGATGAAGATGGAACAGTTACAAGAAACAAGGCAAGGCTGGTGGTTCAAGGCTATAGCCAAGAGGAGGGCATTGACTATGATGAGACATTTGCTCCAGTTGCAAGACTAGAGGCAATCAGATTCCTCATAGCCTTTGCAGCACACATGGAATTCACTCTCCATCAGATGGATGTCAAAAGTGCCTTCCTGAATGGCTACCTAAAGGAAGAAGTGTTTGTGTAACAATCCCCAGGGTTTGAAAGCAAGGAATGTCCTGAGCATGTGTACAAGTTAGACAAGGCTCTATATGGGCTCAAGCAGGCCTCAAGAGCTTGGTATGAACGGCTATCTAAATTTCTACTGGAACATGGTTACAAAAGTGGTAAAATTGACAGTACCTTGTTCTTAAGGGAAAAAGGTAAAGACCTTCTTGTTGTGAAAATATATGTTGATGACATAATATTTGGGTCCACTACTAATAGGTTGAGTAAGGACTTTGCAAAACTAATGGGGAGTGAGTTTGAAATGAGCATGATAGGTGAGCTTAACTTCTTCTTAGGTTTGTAGATCAAACAAAGCCCAAATGGAACCATGATCCATCAGCAGAAGTATACAAAAAATCTAATCAAAAAGTTTAAAATGGAGGATTTTAAAGAAATAGATACACCTATTGCAACTGCCACTAAATTAGATGTTGATGAACTTGGTTCATCAGTTGATTAAAAGTTGTATAGGGGTATGATTGGTTCGCTCTTGTATCTTACTTCCAGTAGACCTGACATTGTTTTTAGTGTAGGGCTTTGTGTTCATTTTCAAGCAAATCCAAAAGAGTCTCACTCGACTGCTGTCAAGAGGATACTAAGATATCTGAAATGCACCACTGATATGTGCCTTTGGTATCCCAAAGGTAGTAATTTCAATCTAGTAGGATATGCTGATGCTGACTATGCAAGTTTCCTAGTGGATAGGAAAAGTACCTCGGGTATGGCACACTTTCTTGGTTCATGTCTTGTGTAATGGGCTACCAAAAAGCAAAATTCGGTAGCTCTATCTACTGCTGAAGTTGATTATGTTGTTGCTGCTTCTTGTTGTGCTCAATTGTTATGGATTAAACAACAACTGGTAGATTTTGGAATTGAAGTGGGATGTAGTCCAATATTCTGTGATAACACTAGTGCTATAAGCATGACAAAGAACCATGTTCATCATAAGAGGACCAAGCACATAGATGTTAGACACCACTTCTTAAGAGATAACTATGAGAAAGGATTGATTTCAATAGAATTTTGTGCTACTGATAAACAAATAGCTGACATATTTACTAAAGCGATAAGTATAGAAAACTTTGAGAGGAAGAAGTTGGAATTTGGGATGATTAAGATCACCTAAAAGGACCAGTTCAGAATTCACAATGAAAAAAAAAGGAAAATGAGAAGAAAAAAAAATTGTTAGGAGTTCTCACTTTGTGTAAATATCTAGATCAATTCTTACTCAGTCTCATACTTTAATAAGTATACTCCTGTGACATGTGTATATATGACTCACCGATATCTTACAAAGTTTTTTCTATTATGACATTTGAGGCATGTTCAAGAGAGTTCTACTTGAAGAACCTGATTTATCAGTATATGCTCATGAGAAAGTTCAGGTATATTTTCTATACTTTGCACAATTAGAAAGATTAATTTTCCAATCATAAGCAGAAGTCCTACTTTCATCAAACTCCCAGAAATTCTATCCGTTGAGCATTGAACCAGTTCCGTTCTCCTAGAACTCTAAAAATGGGATTTTTGCCTAAAATCTAGCGATGCCTAATAATCACTAAAGAGACCGGAATTCTACTTTGATTAGACTCCTAATTGACTCTTGAGAAAGCTACTGTTACCTCATTTAATTCTAATCACCTTAAATACTCACCACACCCTTCTTCATTATTTCATAACCGTCAAAAACCCCTCTCCAGTTCTGATCATCTCTTTTCTCTCCAAAATTCCTAAATCTTCTCCAGAAATAATTCACCATGACTAACCCCCAAGATAATCCAGGCACTCCCCCACCAGTATCCCCTTCTAATACGTCTTTATCTACTCTTCCTAGTGTTTTCCCAAAATCTAGGTTTCGTAGACAGAAAATGTTGGCTAGAAAAACTGTGCTTCTGAGTCTCTAAGAAAAGCCATAAATGAGAAATTGAGGGCTAGCCAGTAAAAGAAAAGTCCCTCTCGAGAATCTGACTCCATCTCTGAGTCTGAAGCCTTTATTTCTGCCAGCGAAGGTGAAGAACATGAGTCTTCTAACACTGACAAAAATCAAGAAACCCCTGGTGAGGTAAATACTTGTTTGGTATTTTCTGATGTGGTTGAAAATGTAGATAATAGGTTTGTTTTGGTTGGTTCTGTGAAAGATGTAAAGGGGACTGAGTTAAGTAAGAGGGGGGTAAAAAGAAAGAAAACGTTCTTGCTATCTGTGGAGGTGTTGAAAAGAGTGGCAACAAGTTAGGGGGAAGTGGTTCTGGGGAGGCTGCTGAAGGGCTTGTTCATCTGAGCAAGCAACAAGATGAACCTGGTCCATCTGTTGAGGAAACACTAGCTGACATTCTGAAAAAGGTTGGAGCCAGTTATGATCCAAAGAAGCACAAAGCTTTCTCACAAAAGGCTCCAATTGCTTCCAAGCCAACAAAGAAAAGCAAAGTGTCATCTCCAAAGCCTACTGTCCCCTCAGTACCAAAGGGAAGAGCTACTAGAAGCAAGGTCAAACAAAGTGAAGCAGAGTTACAGAACGCTATGGAAGAAAGTAGGAAAAAGAAAAAGGAGAAGGGAAAAGCAAAGGTTGTGGAAAGCTCTGAGGCTGCAGAAGAAGAAGAGGAGGAGGAGATAGAACTAGTCCATCAAGAAAGAGGAACAACTATGGAGGTTCCTACACCTAAACCAAAAAGATCCAAGACTTCTTCCAAGAAGTCTTCCTCTGAGCCTGTATTTGCTGAACCCTTTTTAGCCAAAAGAACTAGATTTACAGTAAAAGGAAAGAAAGTAAAAATTACTGAAAAAGAAGAAGAATTGAGTGGAGAATAAGAAGAGGAGGAATCAGAGAAGGAGCAAGATAGGTTTGCCATCTTTGGCAGAAGAAAGATTTTGAAAGGAAGATTGTTGAAAGACCTGGATGAGCCGGGAATGAGAAGATTGGTGGATGCCCTAGCTGCACAAGGGTGGAAGGAGATGATCCTTGAAATGGATGGGAAGCTGGCCAGGAAGGAGTTGATTGAGTTTATGGCCACTACCACTGTGAAGAATGCGGTTTTCACCAGCATGGTGAAAGAAGTAAAAGTGCAGTTTGATGCACCCAAATTGGGTGAGATTCTGGACATACCCAGTTTGGGATATGATGATTATACTAGGCAGAGGTGGCCTTGTCTGGATTCTCTCCCCACTGCTCTCTAAATCACCAGAAATTTTTGTGATACTGCAACTGTTAAAGATGTGCCTGAAGCCAGTTTTGTGCAAAAAAGTGAGATGAGGGCTGAACACAAGGTCCTGTTTGAGTTTGTTAACAAGTGTCTGCTGCCCAGACAGGAGAGGAGGCACACTACCAACTACATGGACCTGGTTCTTATGGAGCGCCTTGTGAGAGGAATGTAGATAAATTGGCCTGCTTTCACAGTCAAACTACTGGATAGGGTCATCAATGGCTCCAAGGCTCATTCCACTCCATATGGGTTCCTATTGACTACTGTTCTGGAAAGGGTGAATGTGCCTTTGAAGAAATGGGAGATGACATCAAGCAAGGAACACTTTGGTGCCAGGACTCTTATGGCTTGTGACTATCCAGTAAATGCCACCCCAGTTGAACCTGGTTCATCTCTGAAGACTCCTATGAACAACAAGGTTAGGGCTTTGGTTCAAGAATGTAGAACTAAGGATGCTGAAATTACTAGGCTGCAGGCTCGTGTTGCTGAATTGGAAAATGAGAGAGATGGCCTTAGAGCTGAGCTAGAAAAGGAAAAGGAGAAGAGTGATGGAATGCTTCAGAATATGCTCAACTTTCTCCAAACCCAGCCCTCTAGTTCCTCCAAGCCTTAGGATGTCCAGTTCTTGTCTTCTGCACCTATCTAAAACCCCCCAGTGACCCAGATTCGGGACTTTTTCTGTTTTTATTGCTCATGTTTGGAAGTTTTTCTTTATTTTTGTGGTTTGTTAGTGGAAACATATCCTTATCAGTGAAAATTGCTTTTCTCTTATTCTATGAAGATTCTGATCTTAATAGTTAATTTTGTTTGTTGGTTGTTGATTAATTGAACCATGTTTTTACTTGCAGTTGCCCCAGTAGCCATGAGTAGTTATATAAATTTGGGATTCACAATGTGTATGCAACTTTTTGATGATGCCAAAAGGGGGAAGAGATATTGTGCTTTATTCTTTATTCTGAATAATGTAATATTTATAACCTAATTAAACCTAGTCCTTAATGATAAGTTAAAATTCTAAGTTAAAGTGTTGATGGTTAAGCCGAGTTCCTACAGGTTCTTTGAGCAGTAAAACCACAGAGTTTGTCATCATGAAAAAGGGGGAACTGGTTGGCCCAAGTTCAGGTTGAAGTTTTGAAGAATGACAAATGAACTCAGTCATGGACCAAGTCCATCATATGAGACACAATGTTTATCAAACTATACATGTGAGATGCACGTGAAGAAGATAAGTCTCAAGGATCAAGCAGCAATATCTTTTGAACTGGTCGAAAAGGTTGCACATTGGATGAGGAGATAAAGTCTTCTTATAGGAAGAGGACAATATCCGGATAAAGGATAGGTTGGAGTTTGTATTGTTCAAGGACTCAACTTCGATGGAAGATCAGCAATTGAGTCTCAATCAAACTCTAATTACTAACTCATTAAATAACTATGATTGTTCTCTTTTACAGGTATTGCACATATGCAGAAGTTAAACTAACCTGAGAGCAAAAGAGCAAGGCAATTTTACAAGCAATTTATGTGAGATTTAAGTGTGCACTCCTGAAGCTACTTGAACAAGATAGAAGAACCAGTTTCATTGTGTTTCTTATTATTATAGTTAAATTGTAGTAGGTGGTTTAAAGTTGTACCTTTCTAGCTTTCATAAAAGCGATTGTATTAGGTACTTTGAGTATTCAAGTTAGAGTTAACTTGAAAGTGTCGCAACAGTTGAGGTTGTGTGCCACACTAGGATTAGAGTTAATCCATAGGTTTACAAGAGTTTTGTAAATGCTGTTTTGGCTCAGTGATTTTAGTGGATGTTTGGGAAAATCCTACTAAGTAGTAGGTCATGGTTTTTTCACCTTTTGAGTCAGGTGTTTTCCACATAAAAATCTCTGTCTTCTTTATTTTCTGTATTTTAATTCTGCAGCAGTAGTAGCTAGAACACCTCGAAGAACCAGCTTCTTCTTGATCAAAAATTGGATACCACACAAATACCCCCCCCCCTTTTGTGGTATTGACGTTTAAAACATATATACATATATATATATATATATATATATATATATATATATATATATATATATATATATATATATATATAAAACTTTTGTGGGCATCATCATCATATCATACCCGGCCATAATAGGCTCAGTAAGATCGTACCCATCCATCATGAGGCTCGGTAGAATCGTACCCGGCCATGTGGAGCTCGGTAATACCCATTTGATCAGTTGTTGCACAATAGGTGTTGTACCCGGCCGATTATAGCTCGGCTCGGTAGAGTAAAATAGGTACATATATATAATGCATGTTGGACTCATCAGAATCACATTTTGAAGCCTTCGGAGTGACATAAGGTTGGTAACCTCCGTACACATTATTAGGACTAACTCTTCGTCTTGGATATTATAAGAATCAGGAAGTACCAGCAACATTGATAACATAAGAATAAGAGAAGCAATATCAACATCAACTGTTATATAAGAAGGAAAACAATGTAAGTAATGTTAGCTTCTAAGAGTGGAGTATCTTTAGAAGCCCGTTCATTACATTATGTACAATCGGAGTTGTGAAAAGAAGGAAAGGGATAGCCTCACACACCTTGTATATATTTCCCAAACTCAATATATGTAAATTTCATGACTCCTTAGTTTACAACCAAACAAATGACACTATGGTTGTTGTTTGTGTCGTAACTATTAAATATCGACCACAACCTATTTTACAATGAAACAGACAGCATCTCCCCTGTTTATGACTTCTCAGAAGTTACAAAAATCACAAAACAACCCAAACAACATCAATAATGATAATATTAAGCCTCCCAAAATAGTCCACCAGCCAACAACATTACTAACAAACCTTACGATAGATAACTCACAAGTTCTAGCTTCAATGACTTATCCTCAACTTGGATAATCTTACATACATGTAGAGTAAGAGGTTCCATACCTTTAAACAGATCGAACAACTCCAATTTAACCTTAATTTACCACGAAATATCCTTTCAATGTGTTCACAAGAACAAGGAAGCAAAACTAGCAATCAATTAGGCGTTTTCGGCACTAAAATCACTTTGGAAGACTTCGAATCACCTAGGGTTGATATTAATAACTTGGGGGAGTATTTTACAGAACATAAAACACTTAAAACTACCTCCCACATGAGCTGTAAACTTACTAGCGCCACGGGATTTCCGACATTTGATTTATATTGTTTCCCTTTGTTTAGGTCTTGGATCATGAGAGAACCTTGAGAGAATGTTTTTAGGTGTTTAGAGTCTGAAAAGAATGAAAAATAATGAGTTAAAATGTGGTTAAGGGTCTGATATACATCAATATATCTCAACCGCCTATGTGGCCCCCATAGAGCTACTTGGCATAATCTCGCGAAAAACGTGAATATCTCTCTTATTTGACATCTTATCGACAAATGGTTTAATGTGACTAAAACTAAACTCATAGATATTAAATTTGGTGGGTAGATCACCCCGTAATTCCAAGTAAATTGGGATAAAATCTTAGTAACATTTGACCTACAGTTTAAGTAAAATTATGAACGTAAGTTGCGACAACTTTTGTCGACTTTAGTTTCATAACTCATTTGACTTCAAGACTTATGATATGGATATTATATGATTCAAATGCCTTAAAACATGACTTCTTGGGTATATTTATCACCTCTAGTTATACCCAAAAATACGGGTTACAACATCATTGATTCGTTAAGCTTCTAATACTTGTTAACCATTGTTATAGACCCTTGTATCATTTAAGGTTAATAGGATTATCTTCTTATCATCTCAAATACAATCTCTTCTCTAATTTACGTCTACTAACTTAAAGCGTGATCCAACACACACGAATATGGGTTGCAATACCGAGTCAATTCTCGAGGAGGCCCGAGCAAGGAGGAGAGGTCCAACAAAAGGGCTCATGGTGCGAAGGATCCCATTCGTTCCTTTTTTGACGGCGTGGACTCATCCGTTTTGAATGATTTTTCTGGGCTAGGCATCCTGAAAGTTCTAAGGAAGGATCCATCCTCGGACGTTGGTGGGCCGAGTTCGAGACCAAAGTTGATCAATCAATTCCCCGCCCCGAATGTGGATCTCGATTGCAAGAGATTGATAGTTCTCACCGTCCCGGAGGATACCCAAGTTCTTTCTGCTCCGTGGGAATAGCAAGTTACCTATGATGCCTAGTGACTAGAAAAGACCAGGCAAAATGAATGTGGTGAACACGCAATGCCTTTTCAATAGAGCACATCAGGCACTGAACCAGGTAAGGCATCTTTTCTTTTTATCTACCTATAACTATCTATGTTTAATGTTTCTCACATTTTTTGCCTTTTTTCAAGCCTCGGTACTACAACATGAGAGTTTCCTTTGGTACCGGGCCGAGGTTAATCAACTCGAGCTCGAGATCAAGGAGCTTGCCCAAAAAGGGGACATGTACAAGTTTCTTAGCGAGCAACAAGAGGGGGTTGCCAAGAATCTCCAAGCCGAACTGGATGCAGATCAGAAAGAGGCATCGTCCTTAAGGAAAGAGCATTCCGATTTGGTTGGAAAGTAAAATATTTTGGAGTTAGACACAAGGGTCTGGTTGCAGAGGCTAAAAATAATACTTCACAGGCCCAGCAGAAGATCGACCAGATCAACAAACTCCACAAGGAGATGGACGAGGTCCAAATAATAGCCGACGGGTGGGAAAACAATATGGACTTGCTGGCCTCGGAGAAGGAGATTGCCCAGGCCAAGCTGTCTTCGGTGGAACTTCACCTTTGGGTGGCAAAGGAGAAAGCCGATAAGCGGTCCCAGCTGAATGATGAACTCCGAGCGCAGTTGAGCTCGGCTCTGGCAGAGCATGATGCCCTGGATAATGAATGCGAAGCTATAAAGTCTCAGTTGCGCACAACCTCCACTGATACTGAAGAGGTGGTGGCCCAGTGATCACGCCCAACTCTAGTCCTAAAAAGGATAAGCGGTCGCTGCAAATATAATCCGGTCTAAAAGTCCGGAGTCGAATCCCACAGAGAACTAAGACTTAGCTATTAAAAAGACAAGTTTGAACAATTTTCTAAATTATAAAGATTGAAATTTATATTTCTAACTAATTAACTAGCAAAAAACAGTAAATCAACTAACGAGACAAAGGGTTGGAGACTAAATTAAGGAGGTCTAGAGTTATGATTTTCTCAATTATCGGAATCCTTCTAGCTATGCTCCCTACAATTTTGCCAATAAATTTTCTACTAATAGTGAGCACTTTAGATGCCATAATTCTCTCTCGAGCAACTACAATAATTTACTAGACATATTCTTTCGAACTACACTAGTTGGCTTTATTAACCACTCATTATGGCCACGTCAAGGCATTGTTATTTCTAATCTACCATTAAACCTACTGTATTGATTTCTCACATACGTTAGGAGTGACATTGTTCAATAATTACCTAAATATGTATCTTTTCTCAAGCAACACATAATAAATAGGCACAGTCAATCGATGGCCATTCAATCAACAACAATAAACACGCAGTTGAACAAGTAGAGAAATCCAACGGCTCAATTATATAAAAATATAACAAGAATTTATCCTACAAAAGGTTCTATCAAAACCCTAGATAACAAATTAGCTATTCATAATATTATGTAAAACTACAATACTAAAAGTATAACCAACAATGAAAAATAGGAAGAGGAAGGAAAAACTCGTAGAAGAATTCCTCGCCTTGCTCCTATTGTGTCTCTGCCTCCTTAGGTCGAATCTATGTCATAAATTGGTCTCCTCTCTCAAAAATACCATTTTTCCATGTATATATACCAAATAGGGTTAGGCCCAAACAATTACACCTTCTCCTACGCAAAAAAGGACAAGTTTTCAGGCCTGGATGGCCACGGCCGCAGTCGGGGGCGGCACGGATGCGGTATTTGGCAAGTATACTGCCTCAGCCCGCCTCAGGTTCACGGTCGCAGTTTCGAACGCATTTTTCACATTGTTCCATTTGGGATTTAGAATAATATAAAACGTTAAAGTTGTAGTTCTTTGAGTTATCTTTTTAAAAAATATATTGTGGAGTCCAAATGGAGTTCTTAGAAAACAGCTATGTACATTTCACTAGACAGTGCACAATATGCCTACTTGATTCTTCGTTTTATTTCTCTATCATCAGTTGATCCCCGAATACGATCCCGGCTTAACTCCTTAGGATTTTAATCAGACTTCAAAGCTCCAAATCATTTGAATTCATTCTATAACATCTACATAGCTCGGAATCACTCCTACAAGGCATAATACATACAATTAGTGCAAAACACTAGCGATTAAAGCGCGAACTCAACTAAAGTGCAGTAAATTAGAGTGTAATAACCGACTAAAATACGTAATTATAGCCTATCATCACCCAGTATAAGTTTGATGTCTAAGCATCCAAGGGCCACCTGAAGACTACTGCGTAGTACGTGAGGTGGTTGTCCCGAAGGGAGACCCTTGAAGAAATCCATGTCTGAGGCTTCGACATATCTTCCAAGATCGAGGAGGCAAATATACTTAAGGTCGACCAAGAAGCTAGTTGAACCCCGAAGCGAAGAGAGCTCTAAAGGCTCCGAAGAATCTAAAGGCCCCGGCAGTTATGGAGACGAGTCGGGTTCCGATGATAATCAGGAGTACATGCATTAGGATTTTTTTTGTTTTTCTATCTTTTATATATATTTTGTTCAGGCTATTTTGGGCTTTTGTTAAGATATTCCAGAATGTATAAATTTTTTCCCTTTTGGCAATTTTTGATCCTATTATCTTAGCATCTTTTTACAATTACAAACATTTTTAATGCCTTAACATAGAACCAAACGTAGTAATAAGTCATTTTTTGGAGGTCTGAACAAGACCTGTCCTCGATGCAATTTTTGCTCGAAACTTGTGGAAGCTTAAAGTGAACATAAATTTCTCCAAAATGCTTGCTTAAATGTTATTAGACTATATCTTTGCCGAGGGTAACTTTTGAACAGGTTTAGAATTTTATTGAAGTCCTTATGTTTTGATTACAGGCTTCTAACATCTTCAAATCATTTTTAGGGTGGTTTTAGCTGTTAGAATAGTTATGTAACCCTAATCCCATATGTATTAGGAGTAGGATATGTATTAGGAGTAGGACATGTTATGTATATATATATAGGGCTTATTGTATCATGTTTAACATATGAGAATAATATCAATCATATTTTCTCTCGTGCATTCTCGCATGGTATCAGAGCTTTAGTGAGAAACCTATCGTTGTGCATCATTCCAGCGACTTCCGGGAAGAAAGACCTCGTCGCCGTGCAATCTTCTGGCTACTTAGAAGGTTGCCTGTAATCATATCAATTTCTGTTGGTGTGTGCAAAAAAAACACCACCACAAGACTCCTCAGGCTCCGGCGACCAAACCCCAGTAAACCCCACCGGAAAATCATTTACATGTGCCCTCACATGCCAGAAACTTCCCACGAGATCTGACCCATGCACCTCATGATCCCGTGCATGAGCACTATTCTGGCCATTTTTGAAAAAATTTCAATAGGAAAGTCAGATCGCCTAGGAATTTCGAGTCTATCCATACCTTTTTCATTTGATTCCAACCACTTTAAGTTTTTTCGGCGACTACACTGACTTCTTTCGGTAGCTACAGTAATTTTTCAGCAAAAACAGTGTTTCCTTCATCTGTTTTAGCAAGTTGTCAGTTGATTCTTTCTGTTATTTGGTGATAATCCAACGATTCTTTGGGAGTCGATGATTTCAGGTCTAAACACCCGGGTTTTGGCAGTTTCGGTGTTATCATTACCTCAGAACCTTTAATGGGAGGTTCAAACTACTTAGCTTGGGCTTCGTATGTCAAGTTGTGGTGTAAAGGTTAATGAGTTCAAGATCATTAGCAAAAAAGGCTAGTGAAGGTGATGAAAAGGCCAAAACACTTTGGGAGAAGGTCGATGCTCACTTATGTAGTATCCTGTGGCGATCTATTGATTCCAAGTTGATTCCTTTATTCCGTCCATTCTAGACATGTTATTTAGTTTGGGAAAAGGCTCTTAATTGATACGCTAATGACATATCTCGTTTCTATGATATAATATCGCGAATGACAAGCTTGAAGAAACAGGAATTGGATATGTCTACTTACTTGGGACAAGTACAAGCAGTCATGGAAGAATTTGAGATGTTGATGCAAGTTTCTGCTAGTATTGAAAAGCAAAAAGAGCAACAACAGAAGATGTTTCTAGTTCTTACACTAACTAGACTCCCTAATGACCTTGATTCAGTACACGACCAGATTTTGTCTAGCCCGACTGTCCCCACAGTTGATAAATTATTCTCTCGATTACTTTGCCTTGCTGCAGCACCAAGTCACCCAGTGAGCTCATCACAGACACTTGACTCATCTATCCTCGTATCATAGTTAGTGGACAATCGGGCATCTCAAACTATGGACAGTAAACAAAGAGGAGGTCGTTTTGGAAGATCTAGACCCAAGTGCTCTTATTGTCATAAACTTGGACACACTCGTGATGTGTGATATTCTTTACATTGTCACCCACCCAAAAATTCTTATGTTGCTCAAACGGAGACTACAGATAACCATGGATTTTCTTTATCTAAGTGGAGTATAATAAGTTCCTTCAATATCGAGCAAGTAAGCAGACATCTCCACAAGTAGCCTCTGTTGCTCAGACTGATACTTCTGTTGCAGGTAATTCTTTTGCTTGTGTTTTCCAATCTAGTACTCTTGGACAATAGGTTGTGGACTCAGCCGCTTCTGATCATATCTCTGGTAATAAATCACTTTTATCAAATATTGCGTATTCACAGTCTCTTCCCACTGTTACTTTAACCAATGGGTCTCAAACTAAAGAAAAAGGTGTTGGACAATCGAATCCCCTACCCTCTGTCACTCTAGATTTCGTTCTTTATGTCCCTGGCTGTCCTTTTAATCTTGCATTTGTTAGTCATTTGACTCGTGCCCTCCATTGTGGTATATATTTTATTGATAATTCTTTTATTATGCAGGACCGCAATACGGGATAGACGATTGGAATAGGACTTGAATCAGAAGGCCTTTACTACTTTAACTCACTCAATTCTTCTAAGGCATGTCTAGATACAGATCCTCCGGGCCTAATTCATAGACATTTAGGACATCCGAGTTTATCCAAGATTCAGAAGATGGTGCCTAGTTTGTCTAGTTTATCTACATTATAATGTGATCATGTCAGCTCGGGAAACTTACCCAAGCCTCCTTTCCTCGTAGTATTGAGAGTCATGCAGTGTCTGTTTTTTCTTTAGTTCATTCTGATATATGGGGTCCTAGTAGAGTCAATTCAACCTTGGGATTTCATTATTTTGTTAGTTTCATTGATGATCATTCAAGATGTACTTGGATTTTTGTAAGGCCCCGTAAATAATTTTTGGTCTCAAAACTTAGTAACTCGTGGTGTCGACTCCGAATATGTGTTAGGAATGGTTTGGACCCTTGGTAGTGATCTAAGCTTTTAAAAATCAAAAGAATCAAGTTTCCAGAAAATTGTCATTTATGCGGTCCATTATGCGACCGCATAATCAGTATGCGGACCGCATTCCTGCCGCATAGTTAATCAGAGAGTTAGTCTAGGTTGATGTTATAAATGCGGTCCATTATGCGACCGCATAATCAGAATGCAGACCGCATTTCCATCGCATACCCAGGCAGAGATGTTCAGTGATTGGGGTCAGTTCTATAGTCCAATATGCGGACCGCATTCTAATTCGGTGATCGCATAGTGCGATCGCAGATCTTGCTCGGGCTTCTATTTTCTAAAATTTAAGACCCGACCCACTTTCTAATAAAACACCCCAACCCCTCATTTTTACATATTTTCTGAACAAAATAAGAGAGAGGGATGAGGGGTTCTTGAGAGAAAGTTTATCTTCTTCAAAATTTGTTCCTCAATTTATCTGGTCCGGGAAATTTTAAAGCAAGTGTCTT
>MU768448.1:0-35759 GCA_026770625.1 Nicotiana glauca
CATGGTGCAGGGAGTAAAGTGAGTACTTCCAACTCAGTAGTAATAGACATATATAATGACTGAAAGTATGAAATCTAGAAAATACCACAACGTAAAGCTAACACTAACAATTTAGCATAGTTAACAGTAAAATGGCAACAAAACAGAAATAACCAGATCAGATAGACATCAAACATGAATGCAATGCAATGCACATGACCGTTGCGGCGTACAGCCTGATCCATTTGGGTACTCGCGCTCACTGTGGGGGTTCAGACTCCGGAGGGGCTCCTACAGCCCAAGCGCAATATCATCATAGCACTCGTCACGGCGTGCAGCCCAATCCACACTCAGTCCAGATATATGCATATAAGCCACACAGGTACAGTCAAGTTATCATTTCCAGTTCCAATTATTAGGAATTATAGATTAAGTGTTTAAAACTCTAGAAATTTACTAATCATTTCGAGACAGTGTTTAACTCAGGACTGATATCATGAAAACATGCTAAGCATCATGGAAACAGTGGTAATAATCCCTAAAGGATCCAAATAATCGGCACGTGGCCCAAATATACTCATAACAATCCAAGTAGGATATTTACTAATCAGTCTATAGTCCAAAGCACAGCTTGGACACCACTCGGGGCGGATTAAGCCACAAACCCCAATCACAAACGACCCCACACTCATCATGGAGCGCGTGTCTCGCCTCAATATAGCGTCATAATGTGATAAACCGGGGTTTCAAACCCTCAGGCCATCATCTACATCTATTACTCACCTCAAGCCGGCCAAAAGACTAGTCCGCTATGCCTTTTCTTCTCGAATCTGCCTCCTCACGCGTCGAATCTGGTCAAAACCACAATGAATACATTACAATAGACTAATGGAACATAACCCAATTGAAAGAACTCGAAAAACACCCAAAAATACGAAGTTGGCAAAACCCGAGCCCCGGACCCGCTTGTCGAAAAATTCTAAAATTTACATCACCGGATTCCTCGTCTCTCCACGAGTCCGTACATATAATATTTTATCAAAATCAGAGTTCAAATGCCCCTTCAAATTCCATTTTTACATCACAATTTCTCAAGCCCTAACTTACCTCATTTTGGCGATTTTCCACTGATTTCTACGATAAATTCATCACAAAGTCAAATAATTAGGCCAAGAAACTTACCTCTAATTGATTCTCAGTTAAATCCCTCGAATATTCTTGTCCAAAGCTCTTAAGGAGGTTAACAATGGTGGAAATAATGAAGAAGTTCGCGGAAGATATAATATAAAAACCCTTCTGATCAGTTATTTTTAACCCTATGTGATCGCTTATCTAGCCATGCGATCGCAATGAATAAATTCTTCAGGGGTCCAAAATCGTTCTATGCGAACGCACAGTCCCTTATACAATCGTGATAAACAAATTCCCATACCTACGCGAACGCGTGACATACCATGCGATCGCATAGCTTAATCTCCCAGTTCTATGCGATCGCGAACCAGCTAATGCGATCGCGAAGGACAAATTTCCAAGCTCCCAAATTTGTTCTACGCGTTCGCGACTATACCCATGCGAATGCAGTGAAGAAAATCTTTGCAACCTCACAACTGAAAACCTGGAATATTATAAGTCCAAAAATGGTCCGTTTGACCACCCAAAATCACCCCGAGGCCCCCGGGACCTCAACCAAAGGCAACAACATATCCCAAAACATCATACAAACTTGTTACAATCATCAAAACGCATCAAACAATGCTAAAATCAGAAATTCATACCGTATTCAAGCCTAAATTTCTTCAAAACTTCTGAAACTCGCATTCGATCAAAAACCCGACCAAACGACTTCCGAATGACCTAAAATTTTGCACACATATCCAAAATCACCTAACGAAGCTATAGCAACTCTCGGAATTCAATTTCGACCCTCGAATCAAAATCTCACCTATCAACCGAAATTCGCCAAAATTCAAACTTCGCCAATTCAAGCCTAATTCTACACCGGACCTCCAAATTCAATTTTGATCACACTCCTAAGTCACAAATCATCCCCCGAAGCTAACCGAATCACCGGAATTCACATCCGAGCCCTCTAACTACATAGTCAACTTTTGGTTGACTTTTCCAAAATAAGCTTCCTTCTAAGAGGCTAAGTGCCTCATTTCCAACTAAAACCAACTCAATTCTACCCGATCAACTCAAATACTAATATTGAAGCATAAGGCAACACAATACGAGGGAAATGGGGTGGTCACTCACGTAACGACGGGTCGGGTCGTCACAATAGATAACCATGAAACTTTGAATCGATAGACGTCTGGGTACAACCTTTCAAGGTCAGGCCTTGAATCTTCAGAAATCAAGCGCGTGGAAGAAATAGGAGGTGAGTATAGGACTCTCAAAGCCTTGGAAGACATAGATTCTGGTGGATTTCAGGGTGGAGGTGGTGCCTAGGATTTGAGAACCTTCAAGAGAGTTTGAGAGAATGGAGAGGGTTCAGAGGCAGCTGGTAGGTGAAAATGATTTAGAGTTTGTGGGGTTGGTAAATTAAAAAAGAAAAGGATGAAATGTGGCCGTTGATCATTTTGATCAACGGCCTGGATTAAACGGGGAGCCGGGCAGGTAATTCAAATGGGCTATGGGTTGGGTAATTTTATGAATTGGGCTGGGGTTCAATTAGGTTCAAAATTAGGCCACAATTGAAATAAAATTTGGATATATTTTAAATAGCCATTTTCCCTATTTATTTTATAAAAATAGTAAATTAAATTCTGGAAATAAATTGAAAGTATTAAAAATATTTATAACGTATAATTATCAATTTAAAAAATACTGGGCTTAATTTTATAAATATAAATGCAATCAAATCATAAAGGAGGCTAATATTGCAATTATGCAATTTAGCTTTTAAAAATGCTAAACAAATTTTTAAAAATATGAAAAAATTATCTGAGCTATGGTTTAGCATAAGTATGAGAATTCAACAAGTGAATTACCAAAGTGATAATCTTGGGAATACTTATTGGATTTTTCTTGATAAAATAGGGCTATAAAATTGCTTTCAAAATCTTTAAAAATTAAGGAAAAATAGGAAAACTCTTGGACATACTTATATATATGCATACCTATGCTATTTGAAAGGTGTTTTGTATATAAAAATATACAAGAAAAAATTAGGTATCAACAGATGTCCCTCTTTACCCGGGAAGGATGAAAGAGTTGTCGGGTAAAGATACGATGGCCAATTTTGACCGAATGAAATGGTTTGAAGATATTTGGCCATGCTCTAGTTCCTGATCTGCCTACATATCCCTGGTCTTACAGGAATCAGTCCATATGTAGTTCAGGATCCGTCGGCGGAGTATGCCGAGGGAGACCTTTCAAGAACGGACGCAATATTCAGGTTGGGATGAACGGTTAAGGTCTAATAGAGCTGCAGGAACTGGAGCGGGTTTGCTCCTGCTGGGATGGTTGTTGCTCGCCGGTTTACCTGCAAACAATACACGCGTATATTGTGCATAAATTTAAACATGATGCAAGTTCCCATTGGACCATGAATGTTGTCTTTGGACGGTTAGGATGATGTCCTTAGACCATAATGTCCTGGGGCATAAAGCATATAATAAAGGATTCGCAGGCTATGGAATAATGCTCTAGGGCTATGATAATGATGCCTCCGAACCATGATGCCTTTGAATAATGATGTGCGAAAAATTAAAGGGATATTCAGGCCATGACATAGAGTTCTTGGGCTATGAGAATGGTGCCTTCGAACAATGATGCCCTCAGATAATTTGGCAATTTTTCAGCCCATGAAAAGCAGTAGGTGGTGATCTTTCAGCCCATGAAAGTATAAATAAAGTGGCGATCTTTCAGCCATGCAAGATGTAAATGAAGGTGGCAATCTTTCAGCTGATGCAAGATATAAATAAAAGTGGCGACATTTCAGCCATGCAAGCATAAATGAAGTGGCGATCTTTCAGCCATGCATGATGTAAATAAGGTGGCGATCTTTCAGCCATGCAAGACATGAATAAAGTGGCGATCTTTTAGCCATGAAAGTGTAAATGAGGTGGTAATCTTTCAGCCATGCAGAAAATGCAGATGGAGACAGTGCTTAGTCTCGGAAGGCAGAATGGTAGCCTTACGCAATGTGGAAAATGCAGATGGAGACAGTGCTCAGTCTCGAAAGGCAGAATGGTAGCCTTATGCAATGCAGAAAATGCATATGGAGACAGTGCTTAGTCTCCGAAGGTAGAATGGTAGCCTTATGCAATGCAGAAAATGAAAATGGAGACAGTGCTTAGTCTCGGAAGGCAGAATGGTAGCCTTATGCAATGCAGAAAATGTATATGGAGACAGTGCTTAGTCTCGGAAGGCAGAATGGTAGCCTTATGCAATGCAAAAATAAAAAATAAAGTGGAAAATGGTGATAGAATTTCATAGCTGATGGGGATATTGTGATATAGGGGATATCACTGGTATGTGTAGCTGGCAAATATCAGAGATGTGTGGAAATTCAAGAATCAAAGTTTTGTCTTGTGGGTGTATAGTATCATATGCTTTTTTAATCCAAATGCCTGCATCCAAAGAAAAATTGTGAGTTTTGTAAAGGGGAGGTTAGTTCGTATCCCCGCTGGCCTTGCTTGACATGTTCGTCTTTGATCTACTAATACGGTACGTATCATTGGGGTAGCATTGCTGAACAAAGTGATCTTGGTAATAAACATGCATGAGTTTGTAAAAATATGACATAAGTATATATTTAAGAAATAGTTTTTAGATGAACCGACAACTGTGACATGGTTCAGGACATTGCAACCTCTCTCGCTTCGGAATTTTGATGGTCCTCCCCAAAATTCTGCCCCAGTTTAATGGGTTGATGCTTCTAACGGCTGCTTGTGATGATCGGCTGAAATTACTTTGGAATTTTAAGGGTCCTCCTCAAAATTCTGCCCCAGTTTCCAATTGCAAGGAAAATATAATTTTTATTGAATTGTGACCGAACCCATAAGGCTGCCTACATATCCCCTCTTAAACGGGAATCAGGTCAGATGTAGTTCAAATTACATCATATAGGAAAACATAAGATTACACATAGTAGCGCTTGACTGCATCTGAATTGATTGGTTTGGACCAAACTTCTCCGTCCATTTCTGCAAGTATGAGGGCTCCTCTTGTCAGAACCCGGTGAACCGTGTATGGACCCTGCTAGTTGGGGAGAATTTCTCTTTGGCTTCATCTTGATGGGGAAAGATTTTCTTCAATACCAACTGCCCTGGTGTGAACTCTCTCGGCTTGACTCTCTTGTTGAAGGCTCCGGACATTCTGTTCTGATAAAGCTGACCGTGGCAAACTGTATTCATTCTCTTTCCATCTATAAGAGCTAGCTGCTCGTAACGACTTTTCACCCACTCTACATCATCGAGCTCAACTTCTTGTATGATTCTTAAGGAAGGGATTTCTACTTCGGCGGGAATGACAACCTCTGTACCATAAACCAGCATATAGGGAGTTGCCCCAGTAGATGTGCGAACTGTGGTGCAATACCCCAATAAAGCAAATGATAGCTTCTCATCCACTACTTATGCTTCTCTATGATCTTTCTCAATATTTTCTTAATGTTCTTGTTGGCTGCTTCTACGACTCCGTTCATCTGAGGCCTGTAGGTTGTGTAATTCTTGTATTTGATCTTGAAGGTTTCACACATAGCTTTCATTAAGTCGTTATTGAGTTTGGAGCCATTATCAGTAATGATTGACTATGGAATCCTGAACCAACAAACGATGCAGTCGTGGACAAAGTCTGCCACGACCTTCTTAATCACTGCTTTGTAAGACGCTGCTTCGACCCATTTGGTAAAATAGTCAATTGCCACTAGGATGAATCTGTGCCCTTTGGAAGCGGCAGATTTGATTGGTCCAATAACTTCCACTCCCCAAGCGGCGAACGGCCATGGTGAGCTTGTTGTATTAAACTCGTTCGAGGGTGCCTTTATCATGTCTGCATGTACCTGACAGCGGTGGTATTTTTGGACGTACTGGATGCAGTCAGTTTCCATAGTCATCCAAAAGTAAACAGCTTGGAGTATCTTCTTGGCTAAGATAAAACTGTTCATATGTGGACCGCAGGTCCCAGCATGGATTTCTTCTAGCAGTTTAGATGCTTCCTTTGCATCGACACACCTTAATAATCCCAAATCTGGAGTCCTCCTATATAGGATTCCTCCACTATGAAAGAAATTGTTGGCCAACCTTCGTAGTGTGTGCTTTTGAGTAGCGTTTGCAAGCTCTAGGTATTCTCCTTTTGTTAAATATTCCCCGATATCATGAAACCAAGGTTTTCCATCTACTTCTTCTTCAACATGAGCACAGTAAGCTAGCTGATCATAGATATTTACCGGAATAGGATCAATAAGGTTCGTATCTAGATGTTGTATCATGGATGATAGGGTAGCCAATGCATCGGCAAACTCATTCTGGACTCTGGGAACATGCTAGAACTCTGTCTTTGTGAACCTCTTTCTCAACCCTGTACATGGTGCAGATAAGGGAGTATCTTGGAATTCTTGGTTGCCCATTCTCATTGTACCTGATGTATGAGTAGGTCTGAGTCCCCAATTAATAGCAATTCTTAAATGTTCATGTCAATAGCCATCTTGAGTCCTAAGATGTAGGCTTCGTACTCGGCCATATTGTTGGTGCACGGGAACCTGAGTTTGGCAGACACCGGACAATGCTGACCGATTTCTGATACTAGGACTGCCCCTATGCCGACTCTATTGAAATTTGCTGCTCCGTCAAAAAACATTCTCCACCCGTCATAGGATTCTACAATATCTTCTCCTATGAATGACACCTCTTCGTCACGAAAATACATTTTCAAGGTTCGTATTCTCCATCCACTAGGTTTTCAGCCAAGTAATCTGCAATTACCTGTCCCTTGATTGCTTTTTGAGTCACGTAGACAATGTCGAATTCACTCAACATGATTTTCCACTTTGCGAGCTTGTCAGTGGGCATGGGCTTATGAAAGATGTACTTCAAAGGATCCATCCTTGATATGAGATATGTAGTATAGGCATAGAAGTAGTGCCTCAGCTTCTGGGCCACCCAAGTTAGAGCACAATAGGGGCATTCTAACAGAGAATATCGGGCCTCGTATGGAGTGAACTTCTTGCTGAGATAATAGATGGTTTGTTCCTTCTTTCCCGTCTCATCATGCTTCCCCAGGACGCAATTGAAGGCACCATCTAACACTGCGATATAGAGTAACAAAGGTCTACCTGGTTCAGGTGGGACCAAAACTGATGGTGTTGACAAATATTCCTTGATCCTATCAAAAGCTTTCTGGCATTCATCGATCCATTTGGTCGCGACATCCTTTTTCAACATCTTGAAGATTGGCTCACAGATAACTGTAGATTGTGCTATGAACCGATTGATGTAGTTAAGTCTCCCCAGGAAACTCATTACGTCCTTCTTGTTCCTTGGTGGTGGCAATTCTTGAATAGATTTGATCTTCGATGCATCCAATTCTATTCCCCGGTGACTCACAATAAGCCCAAGCAATTTTCCAGCTGGAACCCCGAATGCACATTTTGCGGGATTTAATTTCACGTTGTACTTTCTCAGTCTATTGAAGAATTTCCTCAAATCTTCCATGTGATAAGTGGCCTTCTTTGACTTGATGATGACATCATCTACATATACTTCGATTTCCTTATGTATCATATCATGGAAAATGGTAGTCATGGCCCTCATGTAGGTGGCCCCTGCATTCTTTAACCCAAATGGCATCATTTTGCAGCAATACATTCCCCACGGCGTAATGAAAGCCTTTTTCTCAGCATCTTCTTCATCCATCCATATCTGATGATAACCAGCGAAACAATCCACGAATGATTGTAATTCATGCTTGGCGCAATTGTCAATCAGAATGTGTATGTTTGGCAAGGGGAAGTCGTCCTTTGGACTGGCCCGGTTGAGATCCCGGTAGTCGACACAAACTCTAACCTTACCGTCTTTCTTTGGCACTGGCACAATGTCGGCTAACAACGTTGGATATTCAACTACCCTAAGAACTTTAGCTTTGACTTGCTTTGTTACTTTTTTCTTGATTTTCAAACTCATATCCGGCTTGAATTTTCTAACCTTCTATTTTAGTGGTGGACATGTCGGATCGGTCGGCAGTTTGTGTGCCACAATAGATGTGCTCAGCCCAGTCATGTCGTCTTACGACCAGGCGAATATGTCCTCATATTCTCTTAGAAATTCTGTGTACTCTTTCTTTTCTAACGATGACAAGTGAACGTTGATTCGTGTTTCTTTGACGTTCTCTTCATCTCCCAGGTTAACAATCTCGGTCTCATCCAAGTTGGACTTTAGCCTATTTTCAGAATTCTCGACTTCCTTAAAAATGTCTTCTGGTATGTCATCTTCCTCTGAGTCTATGTCCGTTTGCTGCATTATCTCGTTGCATGTCACTGTCATTGGTTCATCAAGATAAGTAATAGTAATGTTTTATAAGTAAAGTACTCATGAAAAGCTTCATGCGGATTTTCTCGTCTCTTCCCACTCTGACCAACTTGTCACAGTATGTTCTCAAGTGGACCCTGGGATCCCCTATACCATCAAACATCTCGAACTTGGGAGGTTTGTACCCCTCGGGCAGTTCGATATTGGGCTGTATGCAAAGATCTTCATAGTTTAGCCCCTTAATTCCCTTCCTACCTTCAACGCCTTGAATGCTACTAGTCAACCTTTTAAGCTCTTTGGCCAGATTTCTGATGAGCAAGTCCCTATCATCGGACTCGGGTGTGCTTGAGATGGGCTGGGTGGAGTGTGGCATAGTCTCCACGTAGATGGGGGTATTATGTTGGGTGTGGCAGTGGTCATTTGTGGAGTTCTGGAGTTCTGGGATGAGCAGTGGGGTGTTATTTGAGGTATGGCAGGTATTGCAGTGGTAGTGAGGAGCAGGATGATTTTATTGCTTTTGGATGTTTTGTGGAGGTAAAGGATTCTGAGTATTTGGGAAAGTAACCTCTGGAGTGGTGAGGGAAAATGATAGATTTTCCACATTCCGGACTTGATCAAGTTCTTCCTAAAACTTCAACAGCCTTTGCTCTAGTTGGGATGCATTTTCCTTGGGGACCATATTACCATGAGTGACCTCTAACCGTTTAGTTGAGTCGTTCGAATCTTCCATTTTTCCTTTGTTTTTGTGTCTGACAGGACTAGGAGGAAGAGTAGGTGGAGGGCCCTTGGATCTCGTAAAATATGATGATGTTGCCAGAGTTCACGAACTAACCTTTGGGGAGGGGAGTAAACAAAAAATAAAAACAAAAGGTAACAAGTTAGTGAGGATCATTCGAAAAACAGTTGCAATATTTAAACACGTAGTGCTTGAAATATAAAGTGTGTCCTAATTTTGGGGACCTCGTTGTGCCCGAGGTAGGCCTAGCGACAAGTTGGTTTGGAGAACTTAGAATGCTAAATTCCTCATTTCATTGATAAAACGTAGACGAATCCCAAATCGTTACTAAAATAACAAGAAATTAAAAGACACTAATGGCCATTGGCCTTATTACATTTTATAAAGCGGAAATAGAAATTCTTATCTATTTGGTCCGAGAGGTACCTTCCCCAGACTCGTCATCATTGGCTCCATTGAAAAGCTTCCCTAGCTCGCACAGTCCCAGCAGCAAGTAGGATCTGGCTAGATGTCCACCTTCATTTCCTTCAGCGGTCCGGCAATCTTCGACCCTCTTCGGAAACTTCTTTTCCAACTCTACTATACCTCGCTCTAGATAGACCAATCTCTTGTTGGCGCTGATAGTCATATCCTTCCACTCTTCAATTAGTTTTTGATTGGCTTCTTGTATCTCATGGTGCTCGCTTTCGCATTCTCGGATTCTGTTTCGCTGATGGTTGTACTTGACATGTGCTTCGGCCTTTTCTTCTATGATCCTGTTACCTCAAATGAATCCAGGCTGGCCTAGTCCGCTATGATTATCCTCCAACCAGCTCGAATAATAGGGAGCACAACCTGCATGGTATCTGTCTGGTTCAATGGTGTCCCTTCCTATGACAATCTTGCAATGCCACATATGCTGAGCCTGGCACCGGTAAGGGCTATCGTCATTCTGGAGTCAGCCCGGAAGTGACTCATCTTGTCGACCCTAGGTATAACCTGCTTTCTTCCCTCTTGTCTCATAACCCGAAGAGGTACGTAAGGGTACGTTCCTCTTAAGCCGATTAGTATCAGGAAAGGTACGTCCCTGGATCGAACATCCATTGTACTTGGTCCTCAGTCAGATTTTCGAAGAGTTCGACCCATTCTCTAGCATTCTCCGGTTGGCAAAACATGTTGGGTATGTAATTAATTCGCTTTGGGTGATAAAAAGCAATATGATCATCCCCTTTGACGGATTTCCTGTCGGTACTCACCCTTTTGGAGATGTTCCATGAGCCAAAGTTGAAGTAGCAGATTACAACCCTTGAAATGCTTGGCTCCTTGTTGGCACCTTTCTAAGGCTCGGTATATCTCGGCAATGATCATTGGTACGAGGCTGAATGGTTGTCCGTCAATTCCCTCCATTAGATTTTTGGTTACCATAGCTAGCCTGGTATGGATCCTTGTTTTCTTCATTGGAAACACTATCATCCACAGGAAATAGAACATGAAGACAAAGACCCTTCGATGAATATGCCCCAATGATGTAAGGTCAAACTCATCAGGATAAGTACGGTAAGATTTGCTATGACCGTACCTCTCGTACAAATAGTCAAAGGGAATGTACGACACTTTCAAACATGTCAAGTCTGGATTCTTCTTTAGACCCATCATTTTGAGAAAACCTCTACCCTTGCGGTTTTCCGGCATTAACAAACCCGATGTTTCCCATGGTATACCAGCCAGTCCTCCTATTTCCTCGAGCAGGGGTCTCATCTCAATATCTCCGAAGCGTAACACAGACCTATCACAATCCCAAAATAGGGTAGAAGCTTCTATGATTTTGTTGTTGGGTCGAATTTCCAGGAGAGAGGGTAGGTTCCCCAGATATTTTCGGATGAGCTTCTGATCACTGGAGTGAAAATCCTTCCACCAGCTTAGTAGTTTGGGGTGGATGTTGGTGACCATGCCGAATATGGGGACTTCGTGCCTCATGTTTCTGCAAGACAAAGGGTTAGGCTCTTACCCCCACCCAAATTGACTATTAAATATCAATAATTGGCATAGAAGCATTTAGTTCTCCAAATAAATGCACAAAACGTGGTAGTGTCCGTTTGGGTTTTGGGGAAACCCAGTGGAGTTTGGACGAGGCTACCTTAAAGAGTCATTATGCGGACAACATAACTGACTTGGCTAGGTTTGACCATGATGTATGCACAATTAAACAGAGTAAGGTTTCTATGGGGTATTAGACTAGTACCTTTGAGCGGACAACTCAAGAGGGAAAGGTGCTGAACCGTCAACTACACCGTTGATCGACTGGTTTTACCACAAATATGTCTTTGCCGAATTTAGGGGGTGACAATATTGGAAGGGCGAAACCACTCATTATAAGCGGTGCTATGGTATTATTTTTGGTACGAGTGGAATATGATGTTGAAAACATGCTGTTACAATAATTAAAACAAGTTGTCATATATTTGCACGTTAATACAGTAATAGCTACAACAATTTAAAACAATAATAAAGTAATGCAGTAAAGGAAAAAAGTAAAAGAAATAAGGAAAGAAACAAAAAGAAAACTCAGTTTCGTAGTAGAAGAGAGAATTAAATGCTTAAAGGGATTAGAAAATAAAGACATATAAGAAATGTAAAGTCACAGTAATAGCTTGAAATGGTAAAATCCTAAAAGAAATTCCCCAGCAGAGTCGTCATGATGTCGCGCCCCCTTTTTCTCGCGAAATAAGGTTTATGACATTGGGGAAGACAACTTGTTCCCTTTTGGTAATTGGGTTTTGGAATTGAAGAGTCGCCACCTAATGATTTAAGTGCATTAGGACACTAAGAAGGGTTTTATTTGGATAACCAGAGATCAGGTAAGGGCTTGAAATTATCCCAAGGGGAAGGTGTTAGGTACCCCTCAGAATCCACTAGTGTGGTTCCCGACTAAGCTATTGTTATGACTTAAGTGCAAATAACACATAGGCAAGTAAGAGTTTCATATAAGAGGGGAGTTTCATGTAATGGTCACAATAAAAAAATCGGAAAGAACTAAGGAGAGTTGATTTTCTTAGAAGAAATGGTTTTAAAAGATTTAAAAGAAACAAAGAACAAAGAAAAGGGGGTCCTAGGTTTACTAATAATATGGATCACCCCACACAACATCCGGTAATCACTCCTCAGTGAGGGGCTACACGTGATGTTATTGCGTGGTCATCATATCCATATATACCCTTTCCCACCCCGTTAAGGTATTAAAGAGCGGAATGGTCTCGTTTACTTATTAAATGCTATTACCCACCACAACCCTATTAGCCCCGGAGGCACTTGGGGACTACTAATCCTAAAGGGAGGAGATGTTGGGCTTATTTGTGGTTTCAAAAAGTAAAATACTAAGGCGACAAACAAAACACATATAGCAAGTTTGGGGGAGCATATAAACAAAAAAAAAGTCTCAAACAGGCCTCCTTTAAACAAAAGAAAACACATAATGTAGCATGACTTGCACGTACTGTTTAGGGTCTGATTTAAAACTTAAAGGTTCAGGCAGACTGATTTATTACATAGTTTAGATAAGATTCCTGAATCAGGCCTGCCTGATGGTTGTATCTGATAAAAAAAATCTGATTCAGTGAATAAATTTACCCTATGGTTTGCCTAAGTGCTGGACAGAAAACCCTATAGGCATAATATCGACAGATTTTAGAAACAAGGATATGAGCTGATTACATACTGATTGTCAGTTATTAAAGGAGGGCGAGCTTAGCAAAAGATCACAAGTTCTACAGCTAGAAATGCATTATTATTGCTGCTTTTAAACTTATGAATGAGTGAGGCGATTTAGATTTGATTAACTCCTATAGGAATGCTTTCTATGCTTTTGTCGACTTTAGAACACTTTTATAGACATGCAGAAATCCTACAAGCATGATATATAGGTGGTGTATTTTATATGAACATGATACCTCATTGTAGTTGGTTATTTAAGGCCTATAAACATGTTTGCCTAATGAAAGGTGGATATGCAAGATTTAGAAAGTCCTATAGGCATATTTTCTATATACATATGTAGAGTTCAGATTTTGAATAATCGTAGACATGGCATCTATATGTGAGCATGCAGGATTCCTATAGACTTGGCATCTATATGTGAGCATGCAGGATTCCTATAAACATGGCATCTATAGGTGAGAATGCAAGATCCCTATAGACATGGTATCTACATATGAGAATGCAAAACTTCAGAAACTCCTATAGGCAGGATATCTATGTATGAGAGTGCATGATTCCTATAGACATGGTATCTATATGAGAGTGCAGAAATCAGAAATTCCTATAGGTGGGTTATCTACCCCTTTTGCATACATGGTTACCCCTCCCTTTTTCACTAGCTAACCACGAATGTTCTATTACAAAGTTATTACACCCCAGATAGAAGAAAAGTAAAGAAAAAATACATCAAAAATTAAAAGTACAACCAAGGAGAGCCTGATTCAGACTTCCTGTCTGAAGTATGAAGTAAACCAACTCCAAGAGATCATATTTTCAAAGCCTTTCTCCCATTTAGGGTGTGTCAAAGTTCCCTAAGAGTCCCACATGAACTCCGGGTAGTGTTTACACCCAAATGCATTACAAAATTATGACATAGTACAGTGTGGAAGGGTCAGCACTCAAGTGTCCATGTTCAGAGGGAACTCAAGGTCCCAAGGCAAGGCTCACAAGAGGGGGACAGAACTTAGAGACTAAGAGGGAGTGCAAGTGCAGGATTCTGAAAGGGGAAAGGGAAAGGGAAACAGTTCATATTACTCGAAAAATTGGAAAATTAACAACACCGGGTTCCTTATCTCGTCACGAGTCCGTACATACCAAGAACACCCAAATCGGACCACAAATGGCCCCTAAAATCCCAGATTTAGAATTTCAATCTCAAGCCCTAATTTCTTATAATTTGGATATATTTTTAAAAATTTCAAGGATGATTTCACAATAAAATCATGTATTTAGTTCATAGGACTTACCTCTAATCACTTTCCGTCAAAACCCCTTCAATTCCCGTCCAAAAGCTCTCAAGAATGACCAAAAATGGTGGAAAAATGGGTTGGGTTCGCGGATGAAATGTTTTTAACATTCTGTCCGGGTACTGTAGCTAACACTATGCTATCACATTAGTGCCTTGCGATCGCATAGAACAAAATTCCTGGGCACTGTAGCTAACTCTATGCGATTGCATAGAACAAATTCCTGGGTACTGTAGCTAACCCTATGCGATCGCATTAGAGCCATGCGATCGCATAGAACAAAATTCCGGGTACTGTAGCTAACCCTATGCGATTGCATAGAACAAATTCCTGGGTACTGTAGCTAAACCTATGCGATTGCATAGAACAAATTCCTGGGTACTGACTGCTGCATTTCTGCAACGTTTTCCAACTTCAAAAATTCCCGTTAGCCATCCGAAATCACCCCGAGGCCCCCGAGACCTCAACCAAAAATACCAACACCTCCTAAAACATTATACGAACTTGTTCCAATCATCAAAACGCCTCAAACAACGCCAAGACCATCAAATTACATCGAATTCAAGCTTAAGTCCTTCTAAAACTTCCAAAACATGCATTGATCAAAAACCCAACCAAAACACGTCCGAATGACCTGAAATTTTGTACACATATCCCAAATCACCTAACGAAGCTACAGCAACTTCCGGAACTCCGTTCCGACCCTAGGATCAAAATCTCACCTATCAACCGAAAATTGCCAAAATACTAACTTCGCCAATTCAAGCCTAATTCTACACCGGACCTTCAAAATTACTTCCGATCACACTCCTAAGTAACAAATCATCCCCCGAAGCTAACCGAATCATCGAAATTCAAATTCGAGCCCTCTAACACATAAGTCAACATCTGTTTGACTTTTGTAAAACAAACCTTCCTTAAATAGGCTAAGTGTCTCATTTCCTACTAAAACTAATCCAAATCGACTCGATCACCTCAAATACTGATAATGAAGCATAGAGAAACATAAGATGGGGGAAATGGGGCGGTAACTCACGTGACGACGGTTCGGGTCGGGTCGTCACATCCTGCCAACAACAATTTTTGCTTCTACGGTCGGATTACCGCACCAGTGGCTCCTGCTTTTGCGACCAAACGACCGCTTTTGCGGTCTAACTTAACTCACCAAGGACCGCTTCTGCGGTCCAAAACCGCTCATGCGGTCACCTCTTATGCGGATTTCTTTCTGCACCTGCGGTCCACGACAAGGCCTCCCAGACCGCACCTGCGACCCAAACGCCGCATTTGCAGAACCGCCTATGCGGCCCCTTTTACGCAGATGCGGAAACAACAGAACCTGCAACCAAAAAATCATGCAACAACTCCAAACTCTCCGTTTAACCACCCGATCTCACCCCGAGGCCCTCGGGACCTCAACCAAAAGCACAGACATAATCCATTACCTTATTCAAACTTGCTCGAATATCAAATCACTATCGTTAACATCAAGATCATCAGATTTCACCAAATCAAGGCCTAAGTCTATCAAATTCCTCAAAACCCGACCTAAACACCTCCGAATGACCTGAAACTTTGCACGCATATCCAAAATCACTTAACGGAGCTACTGCAACTCTCGGAATTCCATTCCGACCCTTGGATCAAAATCTTACCTATCGACCGAAATTTGCCAAAATACTAACTTTGCCAATTCAATCCTAATTCTACACCAGACCTCCAAATTCAATTCTGATCACGCTCCTAGGTCCCAAATCATTCCCCGAAGCTAACCAAATCACCGGAAATCACATCTGAGTCCTATAACTCATTAGTCAATGTCCTATTGACTTTTCCAACTTAAGCCTTCCTTAAAGAGACTAAGTGTCTCATTTTCCACCAATACCAATCCAAATCAACTCTAACACACTACATACTGATAATGAAACATGAAGGAGCATAAAACGAGGAAAACAGAGCAGTAACGCATGAGACGACGGGTCGGGTCATCACAAATAGTCTCTTCGTGAACATAATCAACATCCTATGAACGTGGAGACCATCAGGTCTTACAACACCGTGAACACGATCCACAACAGTGAATGCAAAAGCCTGCTGTCCAACCTCATCCATCACTCTGCGAACACAATCACCACTATCACGAATGAAATTCTCAAATCTCTCGCCTGCCACATTCATTCTATGCAAACGTGTTTGTTAAATCCCGAGTCCAAGGGTGGATCTTGACTAACCATAAACCCATGAGTCTAAATATGTGTTTTTTTAAAATCCGAGTGCAATTTGACTCTCAAGATCAAAATTCTTATTTTTTCAAAACTTAGAGAAAAATTCCCAAAATTGCTCTTTGATTCCCATAAATTTGATGTAAAATCTCATATGAAATCATGAAATATAGTTGAAAATTTATTCAAACTACGTACCCAATGATTGTAAGTGATAATTCCCTCTCCAAGTCGTTTCCTACTGAGTCTAGAATTCTAAAATAAGAGAAATGAGATGAAATCCTGACTTTCCTTCCCTTTGTTCAGTTGCAGATGTCACACTTGCAACACTGAGTTAGCAATAACGAAGAAATCCTCACAATTGCAGCTCCTAACGGCTTAAGGGGAATTCGCAAATGCGACAATGGCTTTGCACATCGGAAGCCTTCTCCCATCGCAAATGCGACTATATTGTCTCAAATGCGATCCTACCTAGACTAGCCTACTCTTCGCAATTACGAGTGGGGCATTACAATTGCGATACTTGCTCCCCCACAGTTCACTTCGAAATTGCGAGGTTGGTGCTCACAATTGTGATCATAACTGCACCACCATCACACCAGCAATCCAAAATGAGTTTAGTCCAATTCGAAAAACATCTGAAACTTACCTCGGGGATCCAAACAAAACATCCAGTTAGAGTTGTGGTATGATTACTATTTGCATCGGGTTGTGCTCCGCAACGAATTGATAGCTGTTGATACCCAATTTTTCTCTGTATATTTTTATATACAAAATACCTTTCAAATAGCATAGGTATGCATATACAAGTATGTCCAAGAGTTTTCCTATTTTTTCTTAATTTATAAAAATTTTAAAACCAATTTTATAGCCCTATTTTATCAAGAAAAATCCAATAAGTACTCCCAAAATTATCACTTTGATAATTCACTTGCTGAATTCTCATATTTATACTAAACTATAGCTCAATAATTTTACATATTTTTACAAATATGTTTAGCATTTTTAAAAGCTAAATTGCATAATTGCAATATTAGCCTCCTTTATGATTTGATTGCATTTATTTTATAAAATTAAGTCCAGTATTTTTTAAATTGATAATTATACATTATAAATCTTCTTAACACTTTCAATTTATTTCCAGAATTTAATTTACTATTTTTATAAAATAAATGGGGAAAATGGCTATTTAAAATATAGCCAGATTTTATTTTAATTGTGGCCTAATTTTGAACCCCAATTAAACCCAATTGAACCCCAGCCCAATTCCTAAAATTACCCGGTCTGTAGCCCTTTTGAATGACCCGCCCGGCTCTCCATTTAATCCAGGCCGTTGATCAAAATGATCAACGACCACATTTCATCCTTTCCTTTTTTAATTTACGAACATCACCAACCCTAAATCATTTTTACCTACCAGCTGCCTCTGAACCCTCTCCGTTCTCTCAAACTCTCTTGAAGGTTCTCAAACCCTAGCCACCACCTCCACCCTAAAATCCACCGGAATCTATCGCTTCCAAGACTATGAGGGTCCTATACTCACCTCCTATTGCTTCCACACTCCTGATTTCTGAAGATTCAAGGTCTGACCTTGAAAGGTTGTACCCAGACCTCTGTCGATTCGATGTTCCACAGTCATCTCTTGCTTTGCTCCGGCGTACCATGGTCGTTCGAGCCTGATTTTAACCTCTCCGACTCAGATCGATGACCCTTCAAAGCCTTTCTCACTTCTAGGGTTCTTCTGAAACCCTAACCCTTAGAGGTTTCTCCGATTCCTTTAGATCTGTTGTGTATCTATGCTTTCCTTGAGTTTTCAAATGATTTTCCTGACTCTTCTTTCAAAACTACTTTCAAAATCTTTCTTTTCCGATCTAGGGTTTTTTTGAAAATATTTAAATGTTTTCTGACTTTCTTTGTCTTTCGTGTGTATTTGCCTCTGCTGTATTCTTGTATTTTTCTTTTAGCATGCTTTTGTATGCTTCTCCTACCGTGTTTTCCTATATTATGTTCTCGTATTCTTCTCTACTGTATTTCTTTTCTCTTGTGTTCTTGTGTTTCTCCTACTGTATTTTTCATTACTAAGTTCTTAAGTTTCCTTATTAAGTTCCTTCTACTGAGTTCTGTTTAAAGTTTCTTCTAAAACTTCTTAGTATGCTTTTTCTACTGTTCTTATCAGTCTTTTCTCATTATGCTTCGAATTAGTTTCTTTCACTCTGTTTGCTTTGAACCCTTCTACTGCGTTTGCATGTTACTTTGCTATCATGTTTCTTATGTGTTCTGCTACTGAAAGAAGCATGTTAGAAGTTTCATGTCTTTTCTGAAACCCCTAAACATGTTTCGATTAAATTGCTTGCCTCTCATCCTTGCTTTGTGATTTGCATGAACTAGGGTTTTATTTCAAAACCTCTAATTCTTTCAGACCAACTTCGAGTCTCTGAATTAAGTTTGGACATCCTCGTTTTCATACAATATTGATTTTTTTACTAAACTCTTATACGTTGGATTTTCTACCGGTTTTACAATGACACGACAATCTTCTTTCATGCTTAACATGTTCACATGCTCCTTATATATGATGAAATTCCCCCTAAAGCGACTTTCAAATTTTTCATTAGTTCATACTTCCATCTGAATATGGTCTGATTGATTTCTTTCCATTGTTTGCTGATTTTCTCTATGACTCGACTTTAATTAAAACATTTCTCAGCTTTTGCGACTTGGTTCATCCGTGGGTCAGTTGTTGCAAAATCCCTGGCCTTTTGAAATTGATTTTCTTACCTTATTTGTACAAACCGTGTACTTCAAGACCCTTTCCTTAAATAACCTTTTATGTATTTTCCCTTAATTGCATGTTGTGCGCAAAGTGCTTATTCAATTTATTTTCTTAAATGGTTTTTACCCGTTTGAATCTAAATCCCTTAATTAAGGGAAGTCTTGTGTAATTGATTGACAATCAGTTCCTTAACTATTTTCTTACCTTATTTCTGCCTGAGTTTTACACTATAAAAGGCAAGACCCTTTTTCAATCCTACACTACACACTTCACAATCCTTCTGAACTCTTACTTACACATAATAGTACTCTCTCTTCTTGTCTGTATTGTGGCTTTTACAAGACTACTGCATTTTATCTATTTGTTTCTTTGGGACTGGTATGTCCTAATTTAAGCTTCAGCATCATCACAATGTGTTTATTTACAGCTTTTGGTATCCATGTCTACTTTACTGCTTCTGCAAAGTTAAATGTTTAAACTAGCAAGTTGATCTCTTTCTGCTTGTTTCATCTTTGAATCCTTGCTCCCTACCCCCCTTATGTTTTTTGAGTTACAGTTTAAAACATGGTATTATGTAAGTTATTGTCTATGGATTGAACTTGATCCCTTAAAGGATCCTAACCTCTAAACAATGTGTTCTAACAGGCTTATGGGGCCCGAAGCTCGGGTTTTTGAAATTTCGTGAATTTCAATATTTTTTGATTGTTTTCGATTGGGTATTGTCCCATTTGCATATTGTGATGTATTTGCTCTGATTTTGGATAGATTTGATGTGTGTGGAGGCCGGTTTGAGGGGCAAAGGCATCGAGAGCTAGAGATTTCACCGGTTCGAGGTGAGTAATACTTGTAAATGATATCCTGAGGGTTTGAAACCCCGGATTTGCACATCATAGTACTGTATTGAGGTGACTTGCACGCCGGATATGAGCGTGGGGTAGAGAACCGTTGGGGATTGTGACTTGGTCCGTCCTGGTTGTTGATTTTACCGCGTATTTGACTGAAACTACTTGTTATCACCATACTATGGGTTGATTGCCATGTTTGGGCTTCGTGCCAACTATGTGAATCCTTCGAGGATTTATATTACTATTATAGCATATCTTGCATATCATTTGGTTTCAGTCCAAGGTTTTAAATACTGTTTTTGCAAACTCAGCCATACTCCTCAGTTTTGAAAACTCAAATGATATTTTAAATGATAATTCGGGCTGAGAACTACTGTTTTATAAATGACCAAGGGGCTTATGTTGATTTCTGCATTGATTATGGGTGGCTCGGGCTGCGCGCCGCAGCAGCGACTTAAAACAGTGGTAACAATGGCACTGTGTGATGTGACTTGAAACATTATGGGTGGCTCGGGCTGCGCGCCATAGCAGGAACTTGAAATAATAGTGACAATGGCACTATATGATGTAAATGGGTCAGGTAACAATGACTGACCAGGATTTGATTGATGACACGAGATGGCTTGATATTGCGCTCGGGCTGTAGGAGCCCCTCCGGAGTCTGTACACATCCCCAGTGAGCATCGTTGACGATAAATAAATGGAACGGGCTGCACGCCGCAGCGGGTACTAGAGTGTACCGTCATATGCATTGCATTGCACTCATGCATTTGTTCTTATTTTGTAATGTTGTGATGACATTCAGCACTCATATCATTGGCATCCATGCTACTTCTCTGTTTACCAGATAACCTGGTGTTATTTGTTAATGGAGTGTTGTGCTCGAGAGGCTGATGTTGTACTTTGTGAGTTGGGAGTGAGCCCGAGAGGCTGATGTTGTACTTTATGAGTTGGGAGTGAGCCCGCGGGGCTGATACTGTACTGTGAGGTTGATATTGAGCCCGAGGGGCAGATTTTTGATTATTTTTTACTTGTTGAAAAGGAATATTTTCAAAAGAGGTTTTAACAGAGCCCAGATGTTTTCCAATGGATTTCACGAATTTACTGTTCTTCTAAAAAAGGGTTATACTGTTCTATATAGCATGATGGAGTGCCTTTCGTGATTTCTTGCTCTCAGCTATTATTTACTTTTATTACTCACTGAGTTGGAGTACTCACTTTACTCCCTGCACCTCGAGTGCAGTTGCAGGTATTGTTCCCCCGGTAGCGGGTTATTATTGGATTTAAGACATTATTATTGAAGCTGAGCAAGGTGACCGCCAGCGTTCGCGGCACCGGACTTCATCTTTTGAACTCCAGATTTTATTTTGTATATATTATTGGCCATATAATGGTGTTCAGTCTTCTTTAGATGCTCGTGACTTGTGACACCCCGGTTAGGGCTGTGTTGGGTTGGATTTCCGTATATTTTTATATATATTTCTGCTATTTGGTATTCTTAAACCATGTTGCACTATAATTGCGTTAAATAATTGTTTTTAAAGGATGAATTGGGTTGATTGGCTGGCCTTGTCTCCACGAGAGGCGCCATCACGACCAGGTTTGGGATTTAGGTTGTGACAAGTTGGTATCAGAGCCTAGGTTACTTGGTCTCACGAGTCATGAGCAGGTTTAGTAGAGTCTCGCGGATCGGTACGGAGACATCTGTATTTATCCTCGAGAGGCTGCAGAACCTTTAGGAAAACTTCAAATTCTTGAATTCTTATCGTGTGTCTTTGATTCAGCTTGAAAAGAAACTCTTGAAATTCCTTCCACGTGTTCGAACAAGTGCATGATCGTTCAAAATTTGATGTGCTTTGAGGGCTTGTAAATCTCCGATCGAGGGGCAAGACGTGATCTCTGTTAGTATATATTGGGCCAGTCTGGAGGACTGGAGGCCGGATCTTTGCCTATGGCTTGAGCACTGAGGTGTTGATTGCGTGAGCAAGTGTTTTAAACCTATATATTTGGTATTGTCCCTATTAGTGGGAATGGCGGCTGGGTAGCTACCTGATGAGTATGTTAGTACTGCGAGATGTATCTGTGTAACTTGGAATGGTCGAGGAAGACTTGTTGGATGTAGCTGAACTACTAGGCATTTGAATTCCATCATGATTCAAGGTATAGCCTCGAGTTATGGGCGCGTGAAGAATTTTTTTTCATGTTTCCAGTTGAGAAAGAAGTAAATTTCATGTTGCAATATGAGTTCAGACTCAAGAAGACTAAGTGACTGTGTAATGGGTGGAAGGTATACAGAAATGTTAGGTTGAGGCGAAGCAGGTGGGTTGTCTCCCGCGGAGTGTTCTGAAGTGGTGTGATCCTTATGTTGTCTGTTAGAAGACCTCATTTACAAGCGAAATATACGTGTTGAGATTTAAATTTTTGGTTCGCTTAAGAGAGTGAGTTTAACTATTGCGATATTTCCAAAGAGTTACAGTACTAGGTGAAATGTGTTTACACAAGCTTACAGAGGGTTTGAGTTTAATCTCACTATGGTACTAAGCCAACAGTGGAGTATATGCATTATGACTATTATGTGTTTTGATCTATGGCTTCGAGCCAAGTTGGGGAGGTTGTCGTTAGCTAGCTGATCATACGATTACGCATTTTGTTGGTTCCGATTTGAGGCATATTGGCAAATCAGTCCTGGTTGCGGAAACTAGGCCGAGAATGGCACGAGCGAAGGAAAATTTTGACAAAGATGTCATGAGCTCGGATGAGCAGGAAAGAAGTTCGATTGCTAAGGTAAATTGGTATTGTCTTTAGCATCACCTGAGAACGGTGTTGCACAAAAATGGCTTTGCGCCCTGGGTAATGATTCTTGATCGCTTTTCAGCGTTAATGCGACCGGTGGTTTGGAGGTACGCCCCAAATATTATTGCGGTAGGTTGTCGGAATGTGTCCCACTGGAAGATTATATAAGTGTGGCATGTAGTCACTTGACTGATTAAAGATGTAAACCAAGTATGAAAGTTGTGATGGTGTCGTTAAATTGAAGATTCATGCTTGGAGGGAACTTGGTCTATTGGGTTGTGAACTGGGGAGGATTACTCTAATTATGACGGTTGTTCCTGTGTGTATGGACCTTTGAAAGGTTATCAGACTAGTTCAGTGTAATCATAAATAGCTTGAAGTCGGTGGACGGATTTAATGTGAATAATGGCTTTATATCGGGCCAGATGTGTGCATTTTGTGATGCGGTCCTCATGGAGGAGTAGTCAAGTTGATGTATCGTTGTTAAACAATTCGGGTAGTGATACATTACGCCGTATGATTTGTGAAATAGCTTGAAAAATTGCTTATGTGTTGAGAATCCGCGTAGGAATGATGTTACCTGAGCAACTTGGCTCTTGTAATTCAGATTGTATATCGCACCTCAGTTGTGCTTGCGTTTTGTAGTTTATAACGCTAAATCCCTCAGGGATGATATTATGCACTTAGCATGCTTATGACCGATATTCGGTATTTTATTGTAATGAGCAGATTTGGCTCGATGTGTATCTCCTTATGTGAGATCTATGTATGGATCGGGTGGCACGTCGCCGTGGGTATGTTATCTGGATCGTGTTGCACACCGCAACAGTGTGATGTGGAGTATAGTTTTCTATATGCTATTTTTGTATGCCTTGTTCCTGTTTTCTAAGGGAAGTCTGTATTAGTGCGTGGGATTGGTAATTCCTTTCAGAGTTTGTTTTCCTTTTGTATCGCGTTCGAATTGGTAGCCTATTGGCACATTGGGGCATCATATATGACTTCTAATTATGTCTGGGGTGGCTTATTTCCCGAGCAATTCGTACTGGGTGAGACGAGATCATTGAATTTGAGATCAGTGCAATCTGAGTATGTGAAGTAAATTAAGGGGCTAAAACCATTGTTTGGTTCAGAACGAGGTGATAGTTCTTGCCAAGAGTATAGAACTAATGAATTGTTGTTTCGGTAGTAGTTATGAATGTATACAGATCTCATCCGTCGTGTTAGTATTGTAAGAATTTGAATAAGACATGTGTATGTCATGCAGAACATGGGTTGTGTAATGATTCCTTCTAAGTGATTAGATAAATGATCTTCGGATGATTTGGGAAAATGGTATTGCCAAGTGGAAGTGATTTGACAAGAGTATATGTCTCAGAAACAGGTAATGTGATTAAACTGATTATATTTCGGTAGTATTGCGGCATGTTCTTGTTGGGTCCACTGGTGGTATTCGAGTTTGCTCGGTAGCGCAGGTAAATATTGAGTATCTGTCATGGAATGAATGAGTATCAAATGTGTGCATGTATTTCACGGTGGAAACCGGGATCAGGTATGATGATTTGTGTGCTATATGGAGTTGGAGACTGGAGTTCTCATGAACAGGCTATGTTGTGGTGGTGGATCTTTATTCGCTGGTATGTTATATTTTGGATGTGATATTGGAATTTAGACTGGTTGTCTTAGTGTTGGGTAATTTTGAACTATTGCATTAAGGGCTACGCCGGAAATGCTACGGGTTAAGTGGTGAAGTGCGTTAGAATATGTTTTAGCAGAATGATTTATATTTCAAAGAACCAGCGGACAGATGGGAAGGACTGCTTTCTTAATTGGGCATTCGTGATGGATGTCAGTGCAGAGGTTGCTATCATTGATTCTGTTCCGGTATTGAGGGACTTTTCGGATGCGTTTCTTGTGGCTAGGCATGTCGCCGTGCGAGGTTGTTGATTTTGGTATTAATTTGGTGCAGGGCACCGGATCGTCTGGCTCCGGTAGGAGTTGTAGTAGTGAAAGTCGAGCGGGATGAGTAATTGGGTGTTGCTCGGTGAATAACGTACCAGTTATGTTCTATTAGGTTTGCGTGGTGTATGTTATTTGTTTCACCGTGGGTGTAATGATTTGCTTGGGCTCCAAACATCAAGTGAGCATGGTTGTCGATTTTGAGCATAGTGATTAGGGGTGTTTTCCCTAATTTTTCACCATTAGTTAGACCTTTAATCATATATAAACGAGTTATGAATTCAATAATATTACCCCCAAGTGATTCCCCTTTGGTTTCCTCAAAAATCTCCCTCAAAAGCTTCAATCCCGTTCAAAAATGGTGGTAAAATGAAGAAGGGTCGCGAATGGGCTATTTAAATAATGCCCAGGTATTTATACATTGCGATCGCGGGAGAAGAGATACGATCGTATAGAAGAAATAGTTGCTGGACCAAAGTGTGCTATGCGATCGCGAAAGGACTGATGCGATCGCGTAGAAGGAAAATGGCTACTATCCTAATTTTGTGCTACGCGATCGCGAACAAAACAATGCGATCGTAAAGAAGGAAAAATGTTGAGGCCCAGATCTACACTATGCGATCGCGAAGCTATCTGCGCGAACGTAATGAAGGAAAATATGGAAGCTTGACATTATACTATGCGATCGCAGCTATGCCTATGCGATCGCATAGAAGGAAACACGAGATAGCAGAACAACAATTCAAACATAGGGAAAAATAACCCGTGGCCCACCCGGAACACACCCGAGGCCCCCGGGACCTCAACCAAACATTCCAACCAATCCTCAAACATCATCAAACTTTTTACAACCTTCGGAACGCTCAAAAAAACATCAAAACACAAATTTTTCATCGGATTCAAGCCTAAGAATTCCAAAAACTCTCAAATTACGCTTTCGATAAAAAGGGCTATCAAACCTCGTCCGAATAACCTGAAATTTTGCACGCACATAACATTCAACACTACGGAGCTACTTCAACTTTTGGAATTATATTCCAACCCCGATATCAAAATCTCGCTATCGAACCGGAACTTCAAAAATTCAACTTTCGGCATTTCAAGCCTAAATTAGCTACGGACCTCCAAAACACAATCCAAAGGCACGCCTACATCCAAAATCACCATACAAAGCTGTTGAGATCACCCAACACCCATTTCGGGGCCGTTTACTCAAAATTCCAATTTCGATCAAATTCTCACCGTTTAAACTTCCAAAACTAGATTCCTTCTTCCAATTTGACTCTGAATCATCCATTAACTGAATTCAACCATGCATACAAGTTGATACTCATATTATGAAGTTGTTCAAGACCGTACGTGTAATGACCCGACCGGTCGTTTTGAGCTCTAACGCATCGTTCAATAGTTTGAGGCCATGAGCAGCTTCATTTCAGGAATTGTGACTTGTTCGCATGGTCGGAATTTAAATTCAGGAAGATCGGAGTTAAATTTAGATGAAAATTCTCATTTGAGAAGCCTAAATTTGAAAGAATGAACTAGGATTGGAATTTTGAGCAAATAACCACGGAATCAGGATCTGAAGGTTCCAGCAGGTTCGTATGATGATTTTGGACTTGGGCGTATGCCCGGATTGGGTTTTGGATAACCCAAGAGCGTTTGGCGCCTATTGTGTAAATTAGCATTTTAGAAGGAATTTCTTAAGTTTGGCTTGAAGTGCATTTCAGTGTTATCAATGTCCGATTGGTATTCCGAGTCTGGGAATAGCTCCGTATGGTGATTCTAGAGTTGGGAGCATGATCGGAAGTGAATTCAGAGGTCCGTAAGTCCTTTTGGAGCAATTTGGCTAAAGTTAGAATTTGAAGGTTTTTGAGAAGTTTGACCGGAGGTTGAATTTTTGATATCAGGGTCGGAATCCAATTTCGGAAGTTGGAGTAGGTCTGTAATGTCAAATATGACTTGTGTGCAAAATTTGAGGTCAATCGGACGTGATTTGATAGGCTTAAGCATCGGAAATAGAAGTTGGAAAGTTCAAAGTTCATAAAGCTCGAATCGGGGTGTAATTCACGGTTTTAGCATTGTTTGTTATGATTTGAGGCCTCGAGCAAGTCCGTAATGTGTTTTGGGACTAGTTGGTATGATTGGTTAGGATCCCGGGGGCCTCGGGTGGATTCCGGGTGGTTAATGGATCGAAAATAGATTTTTGGAAATAGCTGAGTTGCTGGTTGCTGGTATTTCCGCTTCTGCGGAGATGGGACCGCAGAAGCGGCCCCGCAGAAGTGTTAAAGAAGCCACAGAAGCGGTTGGGAGAGAAGGGGAGCCGGGACCGCTTATGCGGTCAGGTATCAGCAAAAGTGGAGTCGCAAAAGCGGTAAAGGGCACCGCAGAAGCGTAATAGTTCGAAGGGTCGTGGGCTGCAGATGCGGTCGAGGTTCCGCAAAAGTGGGACCGTATCTGCGGAAGGAGCATCACAGAAGTGAAAGGGTCTAGGCCAGGGGAAAGCCGCAGAAGCGGGCTATTGTCCGCAAATGCAGAACCGTATAAGCGGCAACATTTCCGCAGAAGCAGAAATGACTGGGACAGTGAGGATGTTTTAAGTTCGGGGTTGAGCTCATTTCAACCCCATTTTTTTCAATTGGAGTCGATGGGGAGCAGCTTGGGGATGCCATTTTCGTCACTTGTCATGAGGTAAGTAATTTATGCTAGCTTTGAGTCAAATACAAGGTTTATACATGGAATTAGGCATGGAAATTAGTATAAAAATTGGGGTTTTGGCGGAAAACCTAGAAAATCATATTCTTGGAATTTAGCCACGATTTTGAGTATGGAATTAACAGAAAATTGTATATTTGAGTTCCTAAGGTCATGGGTAACCTTTATCTTCGAGAAATTTTGGAATCCGAGCTCGTGGGCCCGAGGGCATTTTTGTCAACTTTTCGTTCCGGTTTAGGAATGGTTATAAATTGGGTTGTAACGTATAATTTACTATATATTAATGGATTTATATTATCGTTGGCTAGTTTTGGAGCATTGTGCGTTGGTGCAAGTCTTCGAAAGAATGTAGAATGCCAATTGTGGATATTCGGAGCGAGGTGAGTTTCCTTTCTAATCTTGTGAGGGGGAATTTACCCCATAGGTGAAGTAATTAATTACGTGCTCCTATTTGTGGGGGCTACGTACGCACGAGGTGACAAGAGTCTGTGCGTAGCTACTATTATGCTATTGTTCGAGTAGTTAGGACCCAAAAGCATATTATACCTGGATTACTATGAACCCATTGATAATTTGAATTGTTTAAATCACCTTGAATTGGTAAAGGAATTTAAAAAGAGATTTAATATTAAATTCTCCCTGAAATGTTAAAAAGCGAAATTGTCTATTTGGTTGATTATCCTCGATAAGCTCTTGATTTCCTACTTGAGCATGTATTTTATGTGTGTCTGCGTCGCATGGATGATTCGCGAGCAGGATATGTGTTTATTTATGGAACGGGCCGAACGCCTCGGTAAAAATAGATGCATCTATGGTTCGGGCCGGTCGACCCTTGACAGTGCACAATTTACATTCTGTTGGAGCGGGTCGTCGACCTCGGCATGATTTGCACATGTTTATCTGTTACTTGAAAATTTATAAATGTGGAATTGGCCCTTTGTGGCTTGATATGAATTGACAAGATAATAAATAACTGACTTTAGAAGCCCTTGATTTATTATTGAAGGTGTTTACCTGTTTGCTGGCTTCACAATCAGAACTTTTATACAAATCCATGATTATTCTTGCACTTATAGAATATTGCTAATTGACCTCTAGTGAGTGTCGGAGTTGGCCATCTCGTCTCTACCCCTTCGGGATTAGGCGGAATACTTACTAAGTACACGTTGATTACATACTAATACTACACTTCTGTGCATTTTTGTTGCACAGGTATATATACCTCTAGCAGCCTATTGGGCGTAGCAGTATGGATGACGTTGGGACTAGGTGAGATGCATCATTTGAGGTGACCGCAGCTAGGGTAGTCCCTTCCAGTGCACTGTATTTACTTTCCGTCCACTGTATTCCGCACGGATGTTGTATTTTATTTCTCTTATTAGTAGTTGCTCATGTACTTGTGACACCAGGTTTCTGAGATGGTTTTCAACGGATTTGTACAAATTGCTATTATTTAAATTTGAATTCAAGTAGTGAACTTTTATTTATGAAAATGGAAGGAAAAACCTTAGATTTTCAAAAGTATTAAAACAGGAATTAATTAATAATCTAGTTGGCTGGCCTGACAGAGGTGTCCGGTGCCACCACGATCCTTAGTGGATTTTGGGTCGTGACAACATGGTATCAGAGCACTAGGTTCCCGTCGGTCTCATGAGTCATGAGCAAGTCTAGTAGAGTCCTGCGGATCGGTACGGAGACGTTTGTACTTATCCTCGGAAGGCTGCAGGACTGTTAGTAGTACTTCCCTTCTTGATTTCTTTATCGTGCGATTCGATTCCTTTGAGGCGTATGCGTTTGATTTCTTCCTACTCAATCTTACGCAAGCGCTTGATATAAATTTAAAATTGAAGGATTGTAATGGCACCACAAAATATGGTACGGGATAATTTTTTCGGTATAGTTGATTGGACTATTATAGTCGCGCTTTGGAGGGGTATTCTATTGTTTCAACTCATTAACAGAACTTCTAAGAACCCTGAGGCTAGGCGCAGGTTGCCATGATGCTTATGAGCAATGATTCCGCAATGTTGTTGTGATAGTGGGAAATTTGCCCACATGTCGGGCAGTGAATGAGTTTAAGGGAGGTTTACTCAGTGCGTAATCAAGGGATTCAGTATTTTATTCCTGGCAGGGGAAAGTCAAACGAACTGAGGATGGTCAGAAGTGGACTGGTGGAAGTAATGAAACGTAGTAATTGCAAGCGTGGTGGAGTTCTCCTCTATATTGGGGTGTTGTTGTCCTAATTGGATGTTCTAAGTTTGTCGGTGTCATAATCTGCTACAATCCGCCTTTATGGCAGGATATTGTGAAATAATATTGGAGTTAAAACTGTAAGATATCGCATGATGCGGTGGGTTAAGATCGAATCAGAATTTCTAATGTTGACGGTTCGAGAAAGATGACCTTTGGAAAGGTTTAAAGTTAGCAGCAATGGTGGATTCAAGTGCCACGAAGATAGATTTCATTTAAGATAACAATTGAGCAGCAAAGTATGAGGAAGGACATGTGGGAAGTGCCAGGCAGTGTTTAAAATTTCTAGAAGGCCAAGTATGAGGAGCAAGGTCGAGTGACCAATTAAGGAGATGAGTTTCGCCAAAGTGGGAGAGTGGCAGGTGTTGCATGTGGGCTTGGTAGTAGGAAGACTACGCGCCTTAAGGAGAGTTTGGATCGAATAGGGGATTTTAATGATTGGTGATCGAAGTCTGTGGTATGATTCGAAGTATGAGCTATTATGCGGCAGAAGATTTATATGGCAGAAAGGAGCTGCTTGAAATGGAGGAAGGTGTAGCATAACCCTGAATTTGTAAGGATGTTGCCGCGCATTTAATTGATGTCCGCGAGGGGCGAATGGACTTGTGCAACTGGAGGGTGAGCTCAAACTCAGGATGGGCTATTGGTGTCATAGTGAATGTACCCCATGCAACGGCGTGGGAAGATGTCGGGAGGTGATTCCCCTAGGTGGGTTATTCCCCGTGAGCAGATTAGCGGTAAAGTGGTTGGCGAAGCTTCTGCAAGGAATTATATTGGTTGTTCAACAAAGAGATTGGTCGTGCGAATGTGGATGAAGACTCAGAATATGAAAGATGGGGATTTACAGGAAGATCCCGAGAGATTTTGATAATTGGTGGCGTGAGGTTAAGTCAATAAGAGATTAAAAGGTCGGGCGAACTCAAGAATGGCGAAATGATGGATTCAAGCTAAGTGGGAGAGTCCCGCCGTTTATGATTGGGCTGTATGATTAACTACTTGCGTGATTTCTGGTTATTAGCATATTGATGGATTAATCTAGATACGAGAAAAGACCATAAGTAGTAAATTGAGCGGAGGAATTATTAAGGAGGTGCTATGGTTAGCCTTCTTGTCTTATGTTCGGACTTGGAAAAAGGTTCAGGATTTATGCCTGGTATAGATATAGGTTTCAGAGGAACTGATTTCACCGGGTGCTTCGCCAAGAGTGTATTCGTGTGTTATAAGAATTACGGAGAGAATTATATTTGGGACCAAGTCAGAGCAGGTGGCTCCCAATAATGGTTCTGGTGATTTCAGAAGTTAAAGTGTGGTGCTCAACGATTTCAAGCCTATAAGTACAACTAAGAATCAAGCTTTGTAGCAGTTTATGAGAAGATGCCAGAATGTTCTATGATGTGTTACCTTGTGGTGTAGCATTTGAGAAATGTGAAATAATTCATGAGATTTGAGACAGTACGGTCTCGCAATTCAAGGTCACTCGGGGTGAGTGTAGAGGGAGTATGTTATGCGTTGAAGAGAATTAGTATTATTTCCAAAGCAACCAAGGATAAATTGGAGGGAAAGGGATTGATTAGCCATAGTTGAATCTGGCATGTTGGGGTCTGTGATCCGTTCATTCGGCATGATCGAGTTATGCATCTGATTTGTGGCGGTACATGTGAGGTTTGTCAGCCGTCGTAATTGGTAACATTCTAAACCATTCTACTGTTGTGGCTTGTTATGTGGAAGCAGATTCTGGAAGGGATATGGCGGCTTGGACCACTACTTGCAGATTTGCATATTCTACGGTTATGGGAATTTACCTGTGTGTTTCTATGAATCTCATGAAGTGAGTTAAGTGAAAAGTTCGTATATGATGAATTGTTAAAATATTAATGAATTCGGAGTTATGATGAAAATTATGTCCTATCGTATATTGGCACGTTGTGTGTGGTGAGAGGTATGGAAATGTGAAGTGAGGATCAAGGTTGCAGTTCGGTGTTGACAAGGATGTCACGGGCTCGGATGAGCAAGGGATGTGTTCAATGATTAGAGTAAATCGGTATTGCCCTCCGCGTCACCTGAGATCGATGTGTTGTGGAAGAGGTTTTGCATCCTGGTTAAGGATTCTGGATCGCTTTTCAGCGTTAGTGCGTCCGATGGTTTAGATGTGCAGACCCAGCTAATTGTTATGGTAGATTGTGGGAGTGTGTTCCACAGGAAGATTGCACGAATGTGGCACGACGCCACTTGATTGATTAAAGATATAAACCAAGTATGAAGAATTGTGATGAGATCGTTAAATTGAGAATAGATGCCTGAAGGGCACTTGGATTCTGAGTTGTGGATTGTACTCCGGTTATGATGGTTATCCTTGTGTGTTACGAGAGGTGGGGAATTAGTATGGAACTTTGAAAGGTTATTGGCTTAGTTTGATATGATCAGGATCGACTTGAGGTCGGTGGATGGATTTAAATGTGAATTTGGGCTTTATAGCAGGCCAGTTATGTTCATTTCAGTAATGCTCTCCTTATGGAGTAGTCAGGGTGTCATCTCATTGTCAGATATTTAATGAAGTGATACATCGCGTCGTGTGAGTTGTAAGACGGCCTGAGAAATTGTGTATGTGTTGAGGACCCGCGTGGGAATGTCGCATTATGAGCAAGATGGCTCTTGAGATTCTGACTGTATATCGCACCTCAGTTGTGCTCGAGTTTTGTAGCTTATCGCACTATATGTCCCCTCAGAGATGGCATTATGCACTTAGCGTGCTTGTGACCTAGATTCGGTATTTTATCGCAATGAGCAAATTAGCTCGATGTGTATCTCCTTATGTGAGTTCAACGTGTGGATCGGGTGGCACGTCGCCATGGTTATATTGTGAGGATCTGGTGACACACCGCCATTGTTATATTGTGAGGATCGGATGGCACGCCGCCATGGTTATGCTGTGTGGATCGGGTTGCACGCCGCAACAGTGTGATGATTAGTGTAGTTTTCCATATGCTAATTTGGTATGTCCTGCTTCCTAATTTCTAAGGAAAGTCCGTAGTAGTGCGGGAGTTAGGTAATTCCTTCCAGAGTTCGATTTCCTGTTTGTGTTGTGTTCGGATTGGTGGCCTATTGGCACATTGTGGCGTCATATGAGACTTGTGATCGCATTCGGAGTGGCTTATTGCCGAGCAGTTCGTACTGGGTAAGATGAGATTGTGGGATTTAGGATCAGTGCAATCTGATTATATGAAGTATATTAAGGAGCGAAGATCATTATTTGGTTCAGAATGTGGTAATGTTTCTTGTCAGAAGTATAGACTCGATGGTTGGTTGACTCGGCAGTTGATTATGAATTTCGGCATTTCATCTGTCATGGCGGTATTGTAATAGTAAGAGTAGGACCTATCTAGGTCATGAGGTGCAATGGGAGCATCGGATTCATGGAATTTCGATTAATTCAAACAGAAATGTTATTGTGGTCTTATGAGTAAAGTGATGCAAAGCGTGAATTCAGCAGAGTTATGCAGTCATGTTTGAGCACAACGTATAGTGATTAATACGGTGATCGTATGTAGGAAACGGGCCTGGCATAGAATTCCGGATGTTGGAATTGGGCTCTAAGGCTTATTTGCTTGAATAAAAGGGAATATCTTCAAAATTTATCAAGCCAATATGCTCAGCTAAGTTGTTGTAGCACGGGGAGATGCATGAGAAGTTAAACATAAATTACAGACTACTTCAGTATAGTTCTCAGCACGTTCGAGGACGAACGTATGTTTAAGTGGGAGAGAATATAACGACCCGACCGGTCGTTTTGAGCTCTAGCGCGTCGTTCAGCAGTCTGAGGCCATGAGCAACTTCATTTCAGGAATTGTGACTTGTTCGCATGGTCGGAATTTAAATTCAGGAAGATCGGAGTTAAATTTAGATGAAAATTCTAATTTGAGAAGCCTAAAGTTGAAAGAATGAACTAGGATTGGAATTTTGAGTAAATGACCTCGGAATCAGGATCTGAAGGTTCCAGCAGGTTCGTATGATGATTTCGGACTTGGGAGTATGCTTAGATTTGGTCTTGGATAAGCCGAGAGCGTTTTGGCGTCTATTGTGTAAGTTAGCATTTTATAAGGAATTTCTTAAGTTTGGCTTGAAGTGCATTTCAGTGTTATTAATGTCCGATTGGGATTCCGAATCCGTAGGTCCTTTTGAAGGTTTTTGAGAAGTTTGACCGGAGGTTGACTTTTTAATATCGGGGTCGGAATCCAATTCCGGAAGTTGGAGCAGGTCCATAATGTCAAATATGACTTGTGTGCAAAATTTGAGGTCAATCGGACGTGATTTGATAGGCTTAAGCATCGGAAATAGAAGTTGGAAATTTCAAAGTTCATAAAGTTCGAATCGGGGTGTAATTCACGATTTTAGCATTGTTTGTTATGATTTGAGGCCTCGAGCAAGTCCGTAATGTGTTTTGAGACTGGTTGGTATGATTGGTTGGGATCCCGGGGACCTCGGGTGGATTCCGGGTTGTTAACGGATCGAAAATGGATTTTGGAAATAGCTGAGTTGCTGGTTACTGGTATTTCCACTTCTGCAGAGATGGGACCGCAGAAGCGGCCCCGCAGAAGCGTGAAAGAAGCCGTAGAAGCGGTTAGGAGAGAAGGGGAGCAGGGACCGCTTATGCGGTCAGGTATCCGCAAAAGCGGAGTCGCAAAAGCGGTAAAGGGCACCAGAGAAGCGTAATGGTTCGAAGGGTCGTGGGCCGCAGATGCGGTCTAGGTTCCGCAGAAGCGGGACCGCATCTGTGGAAGGAGCATCACAGAAGCGAAAGGGGCTAGGCCAGGCAAGCCGCAGAAGCGGCCTATTGTCCGCAAATACGGAACCTCATAAGCAGCAACATTTTCGCAGAAGCGGAAATGACTGGGACAGTGAGGATGTTTTAAGTTCGGGGTTGAGCTCATTTCAACCCCATTTTTCTTCCATTGGAGTCGATGGGGAGAAGCTTGGGGACGCCATTTTTGTCACTTGTCATGAGGTAAGTAATTTATGCTAGCTTTGAGTCAAAATACAAGGTTTATACATGGAATTAGGCATGGAAATTAGTATAAAAATTGGGGTTTTGGTGAAAAACCTAGAAAATCATATTCTTGGAATTTAGCCACGATTTTGAGTATGGAATTAAGATAAAATTTTATATTTGAGTTCCTAAGGTCATGGGTAACCTTTATCTTCGAGAAATTTCGGAATCCGGGCACGTGAGCTCGAGGGCATTTTTGTCAACTTTTCGTTCGGGGTTAGGAATGGTTATAAATTGGGTTGTAAAGTATAATTTAGCATATATTAATGGATTTATATTATTGTTGGCTAGTTTTGGAGCATTGTGCATTGGTGCAAGTCTTCGGAAGAATGTAGAATGCCGGTTGCGGATCTTCGAAGTGAGGTGAGTCTCCTTTCTAATCTTGTGAGGGGGAATTTACCCCATAGGTGAAGTAATTTATTATGTGCTCCTATTTGTGGGGGCTACGTACGCACGAGGTGATGAGAGTCCGTGTGTAGCTACTATTATACTATTGTCCTGGTAGTTAGGACTCAAAAGCATGTTATACTTGGATTACTGTGAACACATTGATAATTTGAATTATTTAAATCACCTTGAATTGGTAAAGGAATTTAAAAAGAAATTTAATATTAAATTCGCCCTAAAATGTTAAAAAGAGAAATTGTCTATTTGGTTGATTATCCCCGATAAGCTCTTGTTTTCCTACTTGAACATGTATTTTATGTGTGTCTTCATCGCATGGATGATTCACGAGTAGGATATGTGTTTATTTATGGAACGGGCTGAACGCCTCGGTGAAAATAGATGCATCTATGGTTCGGGCCGCTCGACCCTCGGCAGTGCACAATTTATATTCTTTTGGAGCGGGTCGTCGACCTCGGCATGATTTGCGCATGTTTATCTGTTACTTGAAAATTTGTAAATGTGGAATTGGCCCTTTGTGGCTTGATATAAACTGACAAGATAATAAAGAACAAACTTTAGAAGCCCTTGATTTATTGTTGAAGGTGTTTACCT
>MU768448.1:47702-65101 GCA_026770625.1 Nicotiana glauca
CGCACCAGTGCACCCGTGGTTGTCAACACATTTCAACTCCGTTGAGATTTAGATTTGGGTCACATAAATGTGCACCCGTATTTAAGAAAGTAAGAATATTAAAAACATGCCTAAAGTGACTAACGCATCATTATTTTGGGGAAGGCCGTGAAATTCGCTAAACGGCCTATCCCGAAGTCTAGGTATTTTTAGTATGACATTTATTGAGGGCCCCACCATTTGTTTGTTCTGTGTAGCAAGGCTCATCTTGTTTTATTTTTTAAAGGCAAACCTAAAAGCGACTATGGTTCTCTATTTTTCTTTGTCTCTAATAATAAAAGAAGAAGCCCTAATTATTTATTACTGGACCAAATGGTACTTTTGCATTACAGTCCAGCCATTGGGCTCCAGGATAAACCCAATGAGGATAAATTATACCCAGGTCGGCACCACAATGGGCCATTCCCACGCCTTGGTCCAATACAAATATGATATAATTCAAACAATGACAATGCCATAGCCCGGGATCGAATCCCAGCGGAAACAATGGAGATTGAAATGGCTATTAAGCCAATACTGAGATCAGATCAAAGTAGTGATAGAACACAATGATAAAGCATTTTTTTTTATTACTGTTAACCATGATCACAGAATTTAAACTAAGTTCTACTGAAACCTCATATGTACTGAGTTTATGCAAGTCTTAAAATAATTTGTAACGAGGAGCAATTACATACGTTGGTTCCTAAATCATTATCTAAAAATTGACAAATGCTATATAAGCAAATTAACATATCAATGTTTCAAAACTATGAGATGCCAATATTTGAAATAACATAATATCATGCCATTTGGAAATCAGTCTCACTGATAATACCGAATTTTGAAACCTTTTTAACTAACCGTTCTTAACAGTTAACTATCTAGTGATTAACTACAAAATGAAAATCGACAATCAATATTGTCTTATCACTAATCTAACGATGAATCTAATCACACATAAGAGTACCAAAACTAATTACTACCTACAAGTTTCAACAGTTCAGTCAGCTTTTTATCAGTCCAAAATAGCACTAATTGTACATTCCATATGCTAAGCCAACACATATCAAAGTAAACTATAATAGGCAACAATAACTACTGTCTATGAAATTCAAAATACACATTGCATTAGGAATCAAAACATGAACATTTATTGCATCCTTAATTCACAGTCACAACGAAGTTGATTTAAGTATGTACCTGGAAGTTTCAGAAATTAGAAAGGGTAAGTCAGTGATAGCATGAACAATCAACAACAGCTAATGACTTCAACAATGGAATCGACATCCCAGGAAACTTTCAAAATCCAACAGAAATGCAAATTTCGACCCACACGATTGATTAAATGACCTCAGGAGGATTTGAACAGCTAAATCTCAAATAGAAACAGAACAGTTGATCTATTTCTGATCAGAAAATCAATGGAACAGTGTTTTTTATTTTATTTTTACTGATATTCTATATTGTTTTTGGAGTTTTTGTTTTTGTCTTCAATTTCGAAAATCTGATTCTAGATTTGAAGAGGGAGTTGGGGAGGGAAAATGTGGAGGTTCCCAAAAACTAACTCCCTATACAAGTAAAGGAATTGCCCTTTTATAGACATAATTGGAGGGAATTTCAAATTTTCCCCTTTTACACATTAGTCCCTATTTATTTATATTTTTACCCCTCATTTCTGACTTGTTATACAAGTAACTACACCTATTTTATTGAAATCTATACTAAAGCCCATTCTAGAAGATTCTATACCCATTACAATTCCTGTTCTACCCTTACCTCATTTCAAAAATTACCAAATCTAATTAAACTACCCTTTTCCATTGCCCAAACTACCCTTTAACTATGTTGTAATTACTATTTGCCTATTTTATATACCCAAAATGCCCTCACCTTCCCCTCAGAATTACTGCCCTTGTTTATCCCAATCAACTATATCCAAATAGGCCAATATTATCAAACCAACTATCAATTAACCATGAATTAATTACTAAAACCTTAGCTAATCCTACAAAAAACTGGCAGACTATAAAACAGAAATCCAATTAATTGCTAATTAAATTTAAATTAACACCTAATGAATTGACTGACTAAAATGATTAAAACAAAATCAAATTAAACTAACAGAATGACATTAAACTAAGAATTCACGTAATCATGCATTAATCGACAAAAATTTGCAAGAAAGTTACTAATCTAAACTATTCAGAACCCAACTTAACAAGAAACGAATTATTCGAAACTAAAAATGGGAGAAGCAACTTACAGAAGCTCCGACCAGCCAAAACATCTGAATCCGCCAGGATTCTTGACACGTAACATCCCTAATCGTGCGTTTTCAAAAGAAAACACGTGATTAGGGATATTACGGTCCAAAATCCCCAAGATTTTGAGTTAGGGTTCTTGACCAGAAACTTTCAAATGGGAATTTGAGGGGTTCCAAACAAGTTTGAAGCAAACAAGTGCGAGGATTGGATAGAGGAGGCTTAGGCGATGCTGGGGTATTATTTTGGGTGGGTTTGGGCGAAGTGATTACTTGGCCGGAAAACTTAAAATCAAGATTCGAAGTTTTCTGGCGAGGTTCGAAGAAAACTAATGGCAAGGTTGGAAAGAGGGGAACGAGGGGAGCTGGGGGTGTTATTTTGGCGGCCATTGGAGTAGGTATTGTTTGTCGGTAGTAGGGCTCCGGCGAAGTAAATGACACTGTTCGAGGGGCTAGGCTAAGATTCGAGGGAAACTAAGTACAGGGTCGAGAATATGAAGGAGAGGGGATCTTGTGGTGTTAATTTGAAATGGTTTGGCCTAGGTTTGGTCTGCCGCCGGTAGGGTTCCGGCGGGGTAACGGCGAGGAGGCGGAGGATGAGATATATGATGATGAAGATGAAATGATTTTTAGGGCTAATGAGATGTAGGGTTATTTTATCAAAATTGAAGAATCATCCTAGACCGTTAATTTGGCAAAGATACACGGCTGAGATTGCCTGACAACTAAACGCCGTCGTTTTGGTTGAGAAAATTTGGACCGGGCTGAGGGGAACGGATCTGGGCTGGGGCTAGTTGATAAATGATTTGAGCATGGGGTATTTGGCTTAATTTTGGCCCAAAGAACTGGGCAGTCCGTTTTTCTTTTATTTATTCCTTTTGTTTTCTTCTTTTCATTTCTTTTGCTTTTTTTTATATTTGTTTTCATTTTTTGTATTTTTGTATTTTTGTTTTGTATTTTTTATGATTTTATAAAAATTTAAAAAAATTAAGACAAAAACCTAATTACACTATTTAACTCCTAAAATTATTTAAAAATCATATTTAAAGATAAATGCAACAATTAGCAATTAAAATTGCCTAAGAACTATTTTTGTGAATTTCTTTAAATTTTGTTCTAAACAAATTAATACCTAATTGTGGAATTAGATCCCCACAATGTAAGTGCATATTTTTGTATTTTCATATGAATTATCATGCAATCAATTAACACAAAAATGCAACAAAATTCATAAAAATTGTAAAATTATTTTATTTGAAACTTTTGGAATAATTTGCTTAGGGCAAAAATCACGTGCTCACAATGATATTACCACAATCCTCATACTTGGTTTAAATCTTTAATCAACCAAGTGACTTCATGTCACACTTATACATTCTTCCCGTGGGACATGCTCCCATAATCTTCCGAAATAAATAGCGAGTCCACACATCTAAATCACCGGACGCACTAACGTTGAAAACCGATCAAGAATCCTTAACCAGGATGCAAAGCCTCTTTCACAACACATGGCTCCCAGGGGACGCTAATGACAATACCAATTTACTTTAATCCTTCAACCCTTTCCTTGCTCATCCGAGCCAGTGACATCCTTGTCAACACTAAACTGCAACCTTGATCCTCACTTCGTATTTCCATGCTACTCATATCACCCAACATGCCAACATACAATTAGAACAGGATTTTTCATCATAACTCCGAAATCATTAATATTTTCACATTTCATCATATAAGAATCTTGCACTTAACTCACTTCAGGAGAATCATAGCAATACACAGGTAATTTTCCATAACCGTAGAATATGCAAATTAGCAAGTAGTGGTCCAAGCCACCATAGCCCTTCCGAAATTCGCTTCCACTTAACAAGCCATAACAGAAGAACGCCCCTGATAAATCATCAATCGCGGCGGCCAACATACCTCGTACGTACCGCCACAAATCATACACATAACTCGATCACGCTGAATGAACTGATCATAGGCCCCAATATGCCAATTCAACTATGGCTAATCAATTTACCTTCTTCCAATTCCTCCTTGCTTACCTAAAAATATATGACTAACTCCATTCTACACATAACATACTCCACCTACACTCACCCCGAGTGTCCTTGAATAACGAGACCAGGTTGTCTCAATTCCCGCGAACTATTTCATAACACCCAAATGCTACACCACAAGCCAAACACCCCAGAACATTATGTTCCTCTTCTCATAAACTGCTACAAAGCTTGATTCTTAACTGTACTTATAGGTTCCAATTCATTGGGAACCACACTTTAACTTATGAATTCACTAGGAACATTATTGAGAGCCACCCGCTCTGATTTGGTCCCGAATATAACTCACTCCATATATCTTATAACACACGAGTGCCCTCTCGGCGAAACACCTGGCGAAAATCGCTTTCTCTGAAACTTGCATCCATACAAGGCATAAATCCTGAACCTTTTTCCAAGTACGGACATGAGCCAATAAGGCCAACCATTGCATGCCTCCAACAATTCATTTGCTCGAATTACCACTTATGGTATTTTCTCATAGCTGAAATAATCCATCAATATGCTAATAACCAGAAATCACGCAAGTAGTTAATCATACAGCCCAATCACAAGCGGCGGGACTCTCCCACTTAGCTTGAAGCCATTATTTTACCATTCTTGAGTTCGCCCGACCTTTTTACCCTTTATTGACATAACATCCCGTCATAAGTTATCAAAATTTCTCGGAATCTTATTGTAAATCCCCATCTTTCATATTTTGAATCATTAACCACATTCACACGACCGATCTCTTTGTTGAACAACCAATATAATTCTTTGCAGAAGCTTAGCCAACCACGCGACCGCTAACCTGCTCACGGGGAATAACCTACCTAGGGGAATTACCTCCCGATATCTTCCCACGCCGCTGCATGGGGTACATTCACTACGACACCAATATCCCATCATAAGTCCGAGCTCAACTTCTAGTTGTATAAGTCCATTCGCCCCTTGCGCATATTAATTAAATGTGCGGCAACATCCTTCCAAATTCAGGGTTATGCTGCACCCTCCTCCATTTCGAGCAGCTCTTTTTTGCCATATCAATCTTTTGCCGCATAATAGCCCATACTTCAAATCATACCTGCAGACTTCAATCACCAATCATTAAAATCCCCAATTCGATCCAAACTCTCCTTAGGGCGCGTAATCTCCCTACTACCAAGCCCATATGCAATACCCGTCACTCTCCTACTTTGGCGGAACTCATCTCCTTAATCGGTCACTCGACCTTGCTCCTCATACTTGGCCTTCTAGAAATTTTAAGCACCGCCTGGCACTTCCCACATGTCCTTCCTCATACTTTGTTGCTCAATTGTTGCCTTAAATAGAATCTATCCTCGTGGCACTTGAACCCACCATTGCTACTAACTTTAAACCTTTCCAAAGGTCATCTTTATCGATCCGTCAACATTAGAAATTCTAGTTTGATCTTAAAGCACTGCACCATGAGATATCTGACAGTCGTAACTCCAATACTAGTTCACAATATCCTGCCATAAAGGCGAATCGTAGCAGATTATAACATCGACAAACTTAGTACGTCCAATTAGGACGACAGCACCCCTATAGAGAGGAGAACTCCACCACGTTTGCAATTACCACGTTTCATTACTTCCACCAGTCCACTTCTGACCATCCTCAATTCGTTTGACTTTCCCCTGCAAGGAATGAAATACTAAATCCCTTGATTACATACTGAGTAAACCTCCCTTCAATTCATTCACTGCCCCGACACATGGGCAAACACCCTACCATCACCACAACACTGTGGGATAATTGTTCATAAGCATCATGGCAACATGTGCCTAGCCTCAATGCTCTTAGAAGTTCTGTTACTGAGCTGAAATAATAGAATATCCCTCCAAAATGCGACTATAATAGTCCAATCAACTATACCGGGAAAATCATCCCGCACAACATTTGTAGTGCCATTACAATCCTTCAATTTTTGATTTATAACAAGCGCTCGTGTCGCGTAAGATTGAGTAGGAAGAAATCAAAGGCATAAGCCTCAAAGGAATCGAATCGCACGAAAAGGAAATGAAGAAGGGAAGTACTTCTAACAGCCCCGTAGCCTCCCGAGGATAAGTACAGACGTCTCCGTACCGATTCGCGAGACTCTACTAGACTTGCTCATGACTCGTGAGACCGACGGCAACCTAGTGCTTTGATACCATGTTGTCACGACCCAAAATTCACAAAGAGTCGTGGTGGCACCGGACACCGCCTTCAGGCCAGCCAACTCAAATACTTAATTAAGTCTCATTTTTAACACCTTTGAAATCCAGGATTTTTCCTTTATTATTAAGAGATTTTAAAGGATATAGTTTCAAGTTAAATTTAAATGTTGAACAGTTAATACAATACTTCAAACCATCCCAGAACCCGGTGTCACAAGTGCATGAGCAACTACTTATAAGGAAAATAAAATACAACATCCGTCCGGAATACAGTGGACGGAAAGTAAATACAGTACATTGGAAGGGACTACCGTAGTTGCGGTCGCCTCGAATGATGCAGCTCACCTAGTCCCAGAAACGTCCGTGCTGCTACGCCCAGTAGGCTACTAGAGGTATATATACCTGTGCAACAAAAATGCACATAAGTGTAGTATGAGTACGTAATCAATGTGTACTCAGTGAGTATCCCGCCTAATCCCGAAGGGGTAGAGACGAGATGGTCAACTTTGACATACTCTAATGGTCCAATGATTATTTATCCTTAATATACATATTAAACAGTAGATTTATTTTATAAACATGATTCTAATTCAGATAGAGGAAACAAATAAACACGTAATTCTTTCATAGGAGAATTTCCAGAGTTTCTCTTTAAAAATAATCCAAATATTTTTAAACCACAAAGGGCAATAATAACTTAATTAAGTTCAGGCAGCAACATGAGCATGCGCAAATCATACCGAGGCAACGGCCCGATCCAACAGAAATAAATGTGCACTTGCCGAGGGTCGACGGCGCGCCTATAGATGCATCTATTAATCTGCCGAGGCGTTTGGCCCGTTCCAAAATAAACACACACAGACAGACAATCAGTCAAGAAGTCAACATGGAGCAATTATCCAAGAAAGGCCAATTCTCTTTAATAGTTTGAGAAAACGAAGCTTAAATCTTTTTAGAAATCCATTTATTAATTTAATGTGATCTAAGCAATTCAAGCCATCAATGGGTTCACAATTAATCCAAGTATACATGCTTTTGGGTCCTAGACTACCCGGACAATAGCATAATAGTAGCTACGCACGGACTCTCGTCACCTCGTGTGTACGTAGCCCCCACAAACAGGAGCACATAGCCAGTTTAATTCACCTATGGGGTAACTTCCCCCTCACAAGATTAGAAAGGAGACTCACCTCGCTCCGAAGATCCACAACCGGCTTTCTATATTCTTCCAAAGACTCGCACCAACGCACAATGCTTCAAAACTATCCAATGATCATATAAATCCATTAATATATACTCAATTATACTTTACAACCCAATTTATAACAATTCCTAACCCCGAATGAAAAGTTGACAAAAATGCCCTCTGGCCCACGTGCCCGGAATTCGAAATTTCTCGAAGATAAAGTTTACTCATGAACTCACGAACCCAAATATATGATTTTCTCTTAATTCCATACTCAAAATCATGGTCACAATCCAAGAGCACTAATTTCCTAGGTCTTCCTCTAGCCCTCAATTTTCTACAATTTTTCAAATCTAAATCCATGTATAAACCTTGTATTTAACTATAAACTAACATAAATTACTTACCTCATGACAAGTGACGAAAATGGCACCTCCAAGCTGCTCCCCATCGACTCCAATGGAAGAAAAATTGGGTTGATATGAACTCAACCCCGAACTTTAAAAGACCTCACTGCCTCAGCTACTTCCGCTTCTGCGGAATTACTTCCGCCTATGCGGTTCCACTTTTGCGGTCAAAAGTGCCGCTTCTGCGGTCCTGGGCTCCAGCCCAATTTTCGCTTCTGCGGATGGCCCACCGCATATGAGGTTCCACTTTTGCGGATTTTGGGCCGCTTCTGCGGTCCACCCTGGGCCTCCCTGTTTCGCTTCTGCGATTAGCCTCCCGCAGATGCGGTTCCGCTTCTGTGGAACCTTGACCGCATCTGCGGTCCTCCCCAGAATCCCCCTTCCGCTTTCGCATCTCCCTCTCCGCTTCTACCGGGCCACTTCTGCGGTCCCATTTCCGCAGAAGCGGAAATACCAGCAACCAGCAAAACCTCAGCCTTCTTTAAAATCCATTTTCGATCTGGAATCCACCCGAGGCCCCCGGGACCTCAACCAAACCTACCAACCAATCCCAAAACACATTACGGACTTGCTCAATGCCTCAAATCACGTCGAACAACGTTAAAATCATGAATCGACCTCCAATCCAAGCTTTATGAACTTTGAACTTTCCCACTTCTATTTTCGATGTTTAAACCTATCAAATCATGTCCGATTGACCTCAAATTTTGCACACAAGTCATATTTGACATTACGGACCTACTCCAACTTTCGGAATCAGATTCCGACCCCGATATCAAAAAGTCCACTTCCGGTCAAACTTTTCAAAAACCTTCAAATTTCTATCTTTAGCCAAATGGCTTCAAAATGACCCACGGACCACCAAATTCACTTCCGATCGCGCTCCCAACTCCAGAATCACCATACGAGGCTACTCCCAATCTCGGAATCCCAAACGGACATCGATAACGCTGAAATGCACTCCAAGCCAAACTTAAGAAATTTCTTCCAAAAATGCTAACTTCCACAATAGGCGCCAAAATGCTCCCGGGTTATCCAAAACCCAAAACGGGCATACGCCCAAGTCCGATATCATCATACGATCCTGCTGGAACCTTCAGATCCCGATTCCGAGGTCGTTTACTCAAAAATCCAATCCTAGTTCATTCTTTCAACTTTAAGCTTCTCAAATAAGAATTTTCATTTAAATTTAACTCCGATCTTCTTGAATTTAGATTCCGACCATGCGAACAAGTCACAATACCTGAAATGAAGCTACTCATAGCCTCAGACTGCTGAACGATGCGCTAGAGCTCAAAACGACCGGTCTGGTCGTTACATATAGTTAATTTTATTTTTATTTTATTTATCTTAAAATAATTTTAACACTCCAACTTGAAACTACTCCCACCCAATTTGAATGTGTAGTTATTTTTTATATATGTATATTTTCAATTTTTTAATTATAACCAATTATGAGATATTTATATTTATTAATTAAAATAAAGTAACCAATATATATATATATATATATATATATATATATATATATATATATATATATATATATATATATGTATATGTTAGTTTTATGTGTTTTATTATTTTCATTTTTATAAATATTTAAATTCAAATATAATAACTAATCACTAATTATTAACTAAAAAACTAATTAGTAACTAATTATGTCGTGTGACTTTTTTTATGCTGCCACTTGGCTTAAGGAGAGGGCTTTATCCTCTCATTTTTTATTTCAAAAAATAAAAAAGAAAATATTTTAAAAAATAAAATAAAGAAATTAACTAACCTAAACCAACTCTGCCCCATGTTTTAGTAGTTAATTTCTTTGTTAATTTTCAATCGATAATTTCTTTGTTATTAACTAATTATTCCATAAGGTTTTTTCGAGAGGGCTTTATTCTCTCCTTTTAATAATATATAGAAGATATATAGAAAATAGATTATTATAAAGAAACTACTCCATAATTTGAATCAAAAGTCTTTTATTGCTTTATTTTTATTTTTTTATTTTAAAATAATTATAAACTCCAACTTGAAACTACTTCCCAATTTGAAATGGTAACTTTTATTTTTTTAATTTCATTGTATTTTTTTAAAACTCCAACTTATTTTTTTAATTTCATTTTGTAATTTTTATTACTCTTGAAAATATATTTTTTATTTTAAATTTTATAATATTTTTCTCAATAATATTGTTTGAATTTTAATGAATATATATACTTTTTATTTCAAAAAATAAAAAAGAAAATAATTTTAAAAAATAAAATAAAGAAATTAACTAACCTAAACCAACTCTCCCCCATGTTTTAGTAGTTAATTTCTTTGTTATTTTTAATAGATAATTTTTTTGTTATTAACTAATTATTCCATAAGGTTTTTTTCTAGGCTACCACTTGGCATAAGGAGATGACTTTATTCTCTCCTTTTAATAATATATAGATATAGAAGATGTATAGAAAATAGAATATTAGAAAGAAACAACTCCATAATTTGAATCAAAAGTTTTTATTGCATTATTTTTATTTTTTATTTTAAAACAATTATAAACTCCAACTTGAAACTACTCCCCAATTTGAAATGGTAATTTTTATTTTTTTAATTTTATTTTATTATTTTAAAACTCCAACTTAAAACTACTCACCGATTTTAATGGGTAGTTTTTTTTTTAATAGTTAATTTTATTTTTATTTTATTTATCTTAAAATAATTTTAACACTCGAACTTGAAACTACTCCCACCCAATTTGAATGTGTAGTTATTTTTTATATATTTATATATTTATATTTTCAATTTTTTTTATTATAACCAATTATGAGATATCTATGTTTATTAATTAAAATAAAGTAACCAATTAATATACATATATATATGGTAGTTTTTTATTTTTTATTATTTTCATTTTTATAGATATTTAAATTCAAATATAATAACTAATAACTAATTATTAACTAAAAAACTAATTAGTAACTAATTATGCCATGTGATTTTTTTTATGTTGTCACTTGGCTTAAGGAGAGGGCTTTATCCTCTCCTTTTAATAATATATAGATATTCACAACATTATTTTGTAAATTATAGTGAAATTTTAGAACTAAACCTAGTTTGTGGAGCTCTTTTATGAGTCAGAAATACTGCAAAAAAGCTTAATTCTATGGTGGCTCCTTAGAGAAATGGATAATAAGTATGGAAAAAGATGCTTAAATGTAGAGATATCATAGAACATCAAATACTTTGGCAACCTAAGATGGGATCCTCTTTGTTCTGGTTTGAAAACTGGACAAGGTTTGGTGCTTTTTATTTTGTCACAACCCCAGAGTTTGTGTGCGATGAAACTATACAAAATATATATGATGTGGTGCAAAATGGAATTTGGGATAAGGAGAAGATCAGAGAGATACTCCCAGATGAACTTGCTAATCATGTTTTGGAAAACATGAAGCCATCAGTATTGAATGATGTCCTTGATAAGCATTTTTGGATGCTAGAAACCAGGGGATTTTAGTGTTAAATCAGTGTGGGAATACTTAAGAAAGAGATAGGAACCATACAATACTTATAGAAAAATCTAGGTGAAAGGATTGCCTTTCAAAATTGCTTTGTTTATGTGGAAAGTTTGGAGAAATAAGATGCCGCTGGATGATTTCATTAGGAGAGTGGGGTAACTCATGGCATCTAAATGTTGGTGTTATGCTGAGCCAAAGAAAGAGACAATGCAACATCTATTTTTCACATCAAATGCTACAAACAGGGTGTGGAAGTATTTTCTTGGTCATGCAGGAATTGTCATAGATGGGATCACTTTCACATGGCTGTGGTTAAATTCTGGTGTAAGGCCCCGTAAAAGTTTACCTAAAAACTCGAAATTAAGTGGTGCCAAGTTAGGTTTATGTATTAAAGATTATAGAGATTCTAGCTCACCGCGGTATGGACTTTTGGGGTTGAACAATGCACTGAGGAGTTAAACGAAATTGTTGGCGGAAAAAGGCATTTCTACGGCCCATTATGCGGCTGCAGAATCACTCTACGGGTCACAGAATGAGACAGTCAACTGGAAACTTTTGGATGCAATTTTGCGGCCTATTGTGAAACCGCAAAACGATCATGGGCCACACACCTATTACAGATCTAGCATAGAAAATTTGTCGGAGGGAGGTTTTGTGGCGTAGTATGCGACCGCATATCAGGTCTGTGGACCACAAACTGATCACAGATTGAAGCATAAAATATCATTTCCGGAGGGTCAATTATGCGGCCCACTTTGCGAATCACAGAAGCATGCGACCGTAGATCTATGCCGGGGCTCTTATTTTTCTAATGTTTATAACCTGACCTAATCTCGTTATATAGACTTTGTGGACCATTTTCTTTCAAAAATCTAATATTTTTGAGAGAGAGAGAGAGAGAGAGATCCTCAACAATTTGTTCTACAATTCTTGTTCAAATTTTTGGAGATTAACAAGTAAAACTCACTAGGCCTTCATATTAAAGGTAAAATTCTATACCCTAACTCTCAATTTTGAAATTTAACTAAGTAATTAGCAAGTTAATTCTTGGGCAGGGGAGTTGTTCATCTTACATGTATGTGTTAACAAAGGATGTAGGAAGATTGTGAGCTAATAATAGTAAATAGTGGGTTGTGGGATGATGGGATCCTCCATAGAAAGGATCTTGAAACCTTAATGTACACCTAGCATTTGATAAAATGCTCAAGTGAGCTAGAATGATGATCATATTCCTAATTTTAATTCAATTTGTTAGATTTCTAAATTAGATCAAAGTGCTAAGAATTTTCGGAATATTTTAGAGATTAAGGAAGCTCAATTGAGATATGTATGGCTAAACTCTTCTCTTAGAATTGAACCTCGTAATATCCATGTAAGTCCCGAGTTTCTCACTGTGAATTGAACATTTTGAATAAGCTTGTGTCAAAAGATATCCATGTTTAATATGTAATTTGAATGCTCTTGTTATGTTGTGCTATTATTCGAAGAATGAGTTCAAGTATAGGTTGCATGTCCAAATGCCTTGACATGAAGTTGTGTTTCAAATAAAAACTAATGACAATTGTGTAAGAAATCTCGATGTGCCTAAGACTCTTATTTGTTCATACGTGTGCTTAAATGTCATGAATATAAATGTGTTATTGTTGGAAATCTATGATGATTTTTGAAAGTAAAAAGGGCGTGCACGAAATACAAAATATGAGATACAAAGCGAGAATACTAAAAGTGAAATATGAAACATGGCCAACAAGTCAAGTGAAATAATATAATTGTGGTTAATGTCTCGTATGAGATGGCCTAGCCGATCGGGTCATGATCGAATGCCATGTCGTACACATGGTGGTGACTCTATTAAAAATTATAATTGAAATTGCGATTGTGGTTGATGTCTTATGAGATGGCCTAGCCGATCCGGTTGTGATCGAATACCATATCGTACACATGGTAGTGAATCTACTGAAAAATTGTAATTAAAATCGTGATTGTGGCTGATGTCTCACATGAGATGGCCTAGTTGATCGGATCGTGATTGGACGCCATGTTGTGCACATGGTGGTAACTATATTGAAAATTAAAATTGAAATGGTGAATAGTGGCATATTAGTACTAAAGACTTCCCCAACTAAAAAAATATGGAAATTTAATTGAAAACCTATCTTATACCTAATTTGATATTTGGTAAATGTTCAATGCTTTAACTGATATTATAATTGTCCTTACTTGTATTATTGTTCGTTCTTTTTTAGATGGTGCTTAGTCATATATGCTAGTATTATTTGACAGTAGTAACGTCCCTTTTGCCGGAAGTGCTGTATCTTTAAATGAATGTAGGTGGTTCCATAGCAAATGGTGTTGATCAACAATAGTCGTGCATCCTCTTAACGGCAAACTTGGTGAGCTCACTTCATCCTGAGGTCATATATTTTTGTTCATTTTCTTATCATGTTTGAGGTATAGCCGGAGCCTTGTTGCCGGCATTACTATCATACTCCTTGTAAATATTAGATGCTCCGTAGACATAGTGTGGGTCGTATGTCGATTTTGGGGAAAGTCAAACAATTCATGTTATGTTTTGAATCACTGTTCAACTTTAGTCTATGGAAATGTGTGTATTTTGAGACTTTGAAAAGAAGCAACTAATAAAACGATTTGGTATTGTATACATGATCTCCCCGCTGTCTAATTAATAAAAATATTTCTTCTCTTGTTCATAGGTGAGTCGGGTAGAAAATATCTAACAGACTTGCTTGACCGAGTTCACTCCGTTGAGCGCCGGTTGCACTCCTCGAGTTTGGGTTGTGGCAGCTGGAATGTTGATGTTCAACCTAGATTAAAACCTATAATGCAAACCCTTCCATCAGTAATAGTATGGATATTGTGGAAGAGAAGGAACAGCTACAAGTATGGAGGTGCAGTCACTGTAAGGAGGGTCATCTACCAGATTTCCTCTACTATTCAATCTCTCACAAAATTCAGGAAACCAGGAACATCTGTCAAAAGTAGCCAGATTTATTCAAAATAATGAAAAAATATACACCTACATTGAAGAGCACAAAGGTACTATGGGAATATCCAAAGCAAGGTTGGATAAAAGTCAATACAGAAGGGGCTTCTAGGGGTAATCCAGGTAGCAGTTCTATTGGTTTTGTACTGAGAAATGAAGATGAAATATATACATGTGGTCAAAAGATTCAGTAAGGTAAAAATACATTAGCAAAAGCAAAGGCAATCCTCGAAGCATTGAGGTTCTGTGTGGAGCATGAATATATGCTCATTGAATACTTGAACGTGTTATTTGATAATTGATATGGAATTGGATCATGTTGGGCACAAGTTTACAGTCATATATTAGTTTTTGAGCACACACGTATATAGTGCATACTATTTTGTGAGCGGGGTTGGTGCAAGTTATATTTGTTTGAACATGTCTAATTCGGAGAGTTTGTTTATTACCATATCCCAGTTATGCACCTTTACTAATAATATCTTTTATTTTGTGATTATTTTTCTGGAATATATTTCTCTGTATTATACATGTTATACAAAGTGAGTATCCTTTGACATAAAAGCCTCATCACTAATTTTTTGAAGTTAGTCAAAGATACTTACTAATTACATGGGGGTAGTTGTACTCATACTACACTTCTACACCTTGCGTGCAGATTCTGAAACTGAGTAGTTGTGGCAGACGAATGCATTGGACGCGTACCAGCGCACGTCATTTGGACTACCTTTTGTTCATGGTATTTTAGGACTTCATTTTTATTTATATAAACTTCAAACGGAAGTTGTAAACATTCTTCATAATTGCTTTGTAAATCCAATCTCAGTGGTTTATGGCTTGTACTACTAATCATTGAAATAGTTGTATTGATGTCTTTTGCAATTTTTTATTAATAATGCTAATGATTTCTCATTATAGTTGTAATTTATATCATTTTGCTTAAGTGTCATCTTGACTTGGTGGAATTTTGAGGCAGTGACATTTATACTACATGGCTAGGCAGAGAGTCATGCCAATGCCAGTGGATCGAAAGACTAGCGAGGTGTGTGATATTACCGGCGTTTGAAGTGTCAGCACCACCAAGATTGTTCTTGAGTTTGTTGGTGATTATCACCATTACCAGCATGGAAAACCCGTGATGACCCCCCATAAAAAAACTAGAGTCATCAAGTGATTTCTACTTTTGCCATTGAAAGCTATTGAAGCTCGATTAAACTTGAGTTTAAATATTTGGATTTCTGAAATTGGAACTTATTTTGAGTATGCATTGGAATAGATTAGGTACATCTCAAGAAATAACTTGGGTACATTTTAAAGAGTTTAAATCTTAATTTTGAGATGATTAGATAGAGATTTGAAGTGATTTGAATTGAAATTTGAGCCAAATTCAAAGTAGAAAATGAATATGACAGAAAATGAGACGTGTGTCCCTGTGTATCCCGTTATATCACTTATTTATCCACAGTGTATCCCTTGTATATCTCTTGTATATCCATGTGCACATATATGTGAGATACATAAAAATATATGTGTTGCAAAGAAATTTTTAAACTTGATTTCAACTGCTAATTTTGATTCCAAACTAGTCTAAATCACCTCCAATCTTTTTTCAAATTTTAAATATTAACTCATTTATGTGTTTTCGACAAATATACTCACTAAAAGAAAGTTCTTTTTTGCCTATGTTTTTTGAATGTTTATTATCATTAGTAACTGTTTATGATTATTTTTGGTAGCATAACTTAGCGGCTAACTATTAATACATAATACAGTATTTATTTTTGGCTTATTCATGTAGTTCTCTCTTTTCTTTTTCATTTAATTCTTTGGTCTATGCTTCATCTGGACTAAAGCAATCTGGTTCGAAAACCTTTAGGCCCAAGAAAAATCGAGAAAAATCAGAAATAGCAATATTTATCATTGATAATTGAAAAATGGTCATAATTTCAAAATAATCAAAATTTAGCTACTTTTTATGTAAAAGATAAAATTTGAATAAAAACACTCTTAAAAATTCGAAAATATAATATGTTGGAGTTCGAATTTTTTACATATGATCTTTCAGCATAAGATGCTGGAGTTTTATAATATGTGAAAGTTTATATGCATAAGCTCCACAATCCCGTATATTATTATACTGGAACTTTCTATGTTCTGGAGTTTCAACATAATATGATGAAAGTTTATACGTTAGGGCTCCATAATGTAGCATATTATGCTGGAACTTTCCGTGTTTCAGCAAAAACGGTAGTTATTTTTCAATGACTTTACAAATGCTAGCTATTTTTCAATTACCTATCTGAAAACAGGCTAACCCGTGCTATTTTTGCAGAAACCTAATATGGAGTTTGTAAGGGAGGATGGCAAAGATTGTTATAGAAGATGTGCATCCGTTTCTTAGTTATTCCCAGTATTTTTGGTTAAGTTGTTCCAGATGTTATTGGTGTACTATTTATGTTTAACCAAAAAATAATAATTTGGTCAAAGCTAGAATTTAAGATAAGAAATCGGGTTACTGATAATCAAGAGACCAAAAAGTACAATAGGCTTTCTTTAAACAAGAATAAGCAATAAAAAAATTTGTATTCTAATATGATGTCAATGATATTTCGTGTGTCCTTACAAATGATGAAACCTCCTCCTTTTATAACTAATAAGGAGTAACGGCTCAATTCCTTAGTATAAATAAGAATAATAACGGACATTTAGTGAGATAATTATGAGTAATAAACGACACTAAATAAGCCGTTACACAATCATTCCTATTAAATACCAATTTTCCAACGTATCAGG